>JAECXD010001605.1:0-77995 GCA_018151445.1 Zaprionus inermis | reverse complement strand
GCAATGATCGATGGTCATCGCAAGGGCGTCGTGAGCGCGGGCAGAAGAGGAGGAGTCAGTCGAGAAAGAAAAGAGCGTGTTGAAAGTTGTGCCATAAGAAAAAGATCGTCAAGCCGAAAAGTCGTTGTGTCCGGAGTAAGGCAAAGTTGTGTAGTCGTCGTATGTCCGGAGATCAAGAAGTGTTGGCAGGAGTCATCTTTTTATTAAATACCAAATAAATTAAGCAAACTATTATAATATCAAAATGTTACTAAGATAAACAATTGTGTTAAACAATAAATATCCTACATTTGGGGGCTCGTCCTACTAAACAATAAAAAATTGACCCATTTGTAAAGTGCAGAAAGTTGAACAGTTGTGAAATTACGTCAAAACTGCTAAATAAAAAGTTGTGAAATTTCGCAAGTTGGTTGGCGTCGGTCGGAAATTCCTAGAAGCGTGGTGAGTTTCGCAAGTTGGTTGGCGTCGGTTAGAAACTTCTACGATAGAAGCGTGGTAAATAAATTTGAGTTGACGGCAAACAGCGAATACGAAAGCATGAGTGAGGAGGAGAGAAAGGGACAGCGATATGGTGCTGTCACACGGTCGGGGGCAAAGCGAGGAGACGAAAATGAAAATGCAGAAGAGCAGCGTCTATGAGAAGTGTGTGCAGACCAAATAAAAGAGATGCAAGCGGAGAATAATAAAAGTCTACAACAAATAATTCAGCTGCTTACTCTTAAGATTCAAGCTGATGAAATTACCCAGAAAGAGCCGAAAGTAACTGCAGACAATTTTGCAAAAATTGTACCCGACTTCGATGGCGTCAGCATACCAGTGGAGATTTGGCTTGAAAATTTTGAGCAGAATGCAGATGCATATGAGCTTACGGAAAAACAACGATATGTGCAGGCACGAGGAAAAATGGTTAAAATGGCCAAGTTGTTTCTGGAGTCAGAGTTGGTGAGCACATATGAGCAACTTAAAAATGTCCTAATTGGCGAATTTAAGCGCGCGTCGAAAAGTGCCGATGTACATGCAAAGTTGACGCACAGGAAGAAGAAGACCGATGAAAGCATGCACGAATACATGCTAACAATGAAAAAAATTGCAGCGCTTGGACAAGTCGATGTTGAGTCTATTATCGCTTATATAGTTGACGGACTGGATATTAAAAACGAATTCAAATTTGCATTGTACGGCAGCAAATCATACAGCGAACTGTTGGAAAAATATGAGTTGTACGAGAGCAAGTGTGTTATCGAAAAACCGCAAAAGCAATACAGTGGTGGCAGAAAAAATATAACCGATGGAACAAGTATTCGTTGCTACAACTGCGGATCTAATGAACACATGAGAAAAGACTGCAAGGCAGAAACTAAATGTTTTAAATGTGCAGGCAGCGGTCATATATCTTCAAATTGTCCACAAGTTGTAAAAAGTGTTCAAGTCGTAAAAGATACTAAGCGCTTGAAAGTAGTTTTGCTGAACGGTACAGAGGTCGCCTGCCTTGTGGACACAGGATCCGATGTGTCAATCGTATGTCAGTCTTTGTACAATAAACTTCAAAGTACTGTGATGCAGAAGTGTTATTCCGTTCTACGAGGCCTTGGAAACGCTAAGACGCAGCCGCTAGGTTCATTTATCGGCAGAGTACACGTTGACGGGATCGAAGCCATACAAAAGTTTGTTGTGATACCAAACAATCAAATCGAGAACGACGTAATACTTGGCTTTGAGTTTGTATCGCAATTCTGCGTGACTTTGAATGACGGAGAATTCATCTTTACAAAGGCGTCAGCGCGGCCTGAATGCACTGAATCAAAAGAGCTAAGTATGTACAATATTGTTGAGACTGGTAGTAACATAGATGCTTCTCCACAGTACAAGCCGATGATCGAGTCAATGATAGCAGAGTACAAGCCAGCCAAAAACAACGCTGAATGCCCGGTGTCGATGAAGATCGTGCTAGAGGAGCGTACAAAACCATTTCGTCATCAACCAAGCCGTCACTCAGCTGTGGAATCCGAGTCGATCAGAGAACAAGTTGACGCCTGGTTGCAGGATGGCATTGTGCGCAAATCTTCATCGAACTTTGCCAGTCGAGTCGTCGTGGTCAAGAAGAAGGATGGCACGGACAGAATCTGCGTTGACTTTCGTCAATTAAATAGTATGGTACTTAAGGACTGCTTTCCAGTGCCACGCATGGATGATGTACTGGAACAGCTTCAGTCAGCAAATGTATTCGTAGTTATGGATCTGGAGAATAGCTTCCTCCACGTACCAATTGAGGAGTCCAGCCGCAAGTTTACAGCGTTCATAACCAAGGAAGGGCTTTTTGAATTCAATCGAGCGCCGTATGGTTTTTGCAACTCGCCGGCCGTTTTCAATCGTTTTGTCAGTTGCGTCTTTGAAGACTTGATTATGCAGGACGTACTCCAGTTGTACATTGATGACATTATCATATACGCAAACACAAACGAGGAATGCATGTCAAAGTTGAAAGCAGTTCTACATCAAGCAGTTAAGTTTAATATAAGAATCAAATGGAGTAAGTGCCACTTTCTTAAGAACAGAATTGACTTTCTGGGCCACACCGTGGAAATGGGCAAGATTCGACCAGGACAAGAGAAGACGCAAGCTGTGCAGAGGTTCAAATGTCCAAATAACATAAAAGGCGTCCAATCTTTTTTGGGGTTGACCGGATTTTTCCGCAAATTCATTCGAGATTACGCTCAGATCGCTCGCCCGTTAACTAACTTGTTCAAAAAAGACATGGTTGTCAAGATGGAGGCAGAAGAACTAAACGCTATAAGTTGTCTAAAAAATTCATTTTCATCAGAACCTGTACTAAGCATATACTGTGGAGAAGCGCCAACTGAGCTACATACTGACGCGTCCAAGGATGGATTTGGTGCAGTATTGACACAGGAGTTTGACAAGCAGCAGCATCCAGTATTTTATTGGAGCAAAAAGACATCGCAGAGCGATTCAAAGCGCCACAGCTACATTCCGGAGGTTAAAGCAGCGTATCTTGCCATGCAGAAATTTCGCTACTACCTGCTAGGCATACATTTCAAGTTGGTGACAGATTGCGCCGCTTTTTCGCAAACAATAAAGAAAAAAGATGTGCCACGAGAAGTTGCACAGTGGATTCTTGCTCTGCAGGACTTTAATTTCGAAGTCGAGCATCGCTCCGGCAGCAGGATGAAGCACGTTGACAGTCTCAGCCGATACCCACCAGATGTTTTGGCCATAACTTCAGAAATTGCAGCTAGATTAAAAGTTGCCCAGGAAAAGGATAACTACATTAAAGCTATAGCAGAAATATTAAAATTGCAGCCGTATGAAAATTTTAAGCTGAAAGGTGGAATTGTATACAAAACCATGAACGGCAGTGACTTGTTGGTCGTACCCAAAACAATGGAGCATGAAGTTATAGCGGATACACACAGTATTGGCCATTTTGCATTGCAAAAAACAATTCACACACTACAGCAGCAGTTCTGGATACCACATATGGAACGAAAAGTAGCCCAGCTGATTAACAATTGCGTCAAGTGCATTATTGTCAACAAGAAGTTGGGAAAGCCAGAAGGATTTTTGAACTGCATTGAAAAGGGAGATAAGCCACTTCATACCCTCAACATCGATCAGTTGGGGCCCATGGATTCAACGTCAAAGGGCTACAAATACATATTTGCAATCGTAGATGGATTTTCCAAATTCGTATGGCTTTTCACCACTAAGAGCACCGGCACCGATGAAGTTGTAAAAAAGTTGGAGGAATGGTCTAATATTTTTGGTCAGCCGCTACGCATTATCAGTGACAGGGGCGTGGCATTTACCTCAAACAGCTTTGAAGAATATACCAAGTCAAATGGTATTGAACACGTTTGGACAACAACAGGAGTGGCTCGGGGCAACGGTCAGATAGAGCGAGTCAACAGATGCATTCTATCAATAATCAGCAAGTTATCAATTGATGACACTTCAAAGTGGTATAAGCATGTATCCCAGGTGCAGAAAGCGGGCAATGCCCATATTCATTGCTCCACAAAGAAGACGCCATTTCAAGTAATGTTTGGAGTAAACATGAGGAATAAGGTTAGTGACAATATACTAACTACTCTAGAACAAGAGCTGGTGACAGACTTCGACGCAGAGAGAGCTGAATTACGCAAGGAGGTAAAAACACATATTCAGCAGGCGCAGCAAAACTATAAAGACGGCTATGATCGCAAACGCAAGGGCGAGCGTACATATAAAGAAGGAGATCTGGTGGCTATTAAACGAACTCAGTTTGTGACTGGCAAAAAACTAGCTAGCAGTTTTCTTGGGCCATATAAGTACGCGTCTACAGGTGAAGATCTATGGTCGTCTGGGTCAGACGACAGTGATCAGGATGGCCGAATGTAATGATCGATGGTCATCGCAAGGGCGTCGTGAGCGCGGGCAGAAGAGGAGGAGTCAGTCGAGAAAGAAAAGAGCGTGTTGAAAGTTGTGCCATAAGAAAAAGATCGTCAAGCCGAAAAGTCAATGTGTCCGGAGTAAGGCAAAGTTGTGTAGTCGTCGTATGTCCGGAGATCAAGAAGTTTTGGCAGGAGTCATCTTTTTATTAAATACCAAATAAATTAAGCAAACTATTATAATATCAAAATGTTACTAAGATAAACAATTGTGTTAAACAATAAATATCCTACATACATATGATAAAAACCAGCCTGCGGGTGTTTTGCCAAAGTTTCAGTAAGATCGGCTGAAAAATAATATTCAGATATTCAGGAAATATTAGTGCATTGTAACCATGTGTTCCTGTCGGACATCTCCGACCCCATAAAGTATATATTCTTAATTAGCATGAACAGCCGAGCCATCTGACCGTCTGACTGTCTGTCTGCCTTCCCGTCCGTATGAAAATCTAGAACTCAGCTATTATAAGAGCTAGGGCTAACAAATTTTGGAACAATATGTGTAAATTCTGCACGCAAATCCATTTTATTTTGGGTTTTGCCACGCCTCTATCCCCCAAAGTATATATTCTGAATACGCATGAACAGCCGAGTCGATAATGCCATGTGCGTCTGTCCGTCGATCCGTCTGTCCGTCTGTCTGTGGGTCCGTCCGTATGAAAACGTAGATCTCAGCTGTTATAAGAGCTGGAGCTACCAAATTTGGGGGCAATATGTGTGAATTCTGATCGCAGATCCAGTTTGTTTTGTTTTTTTGCCACGCCTCCATCCGCCCCCAAAAATCGATTGTAACTGCAAATACAGATCTACAGCAATCATTTCGTAGACATGTAATAAAATCCACACTGCGGGTTTTTTGTGAGAGTTTCAATAATATCGGCTAATAAATAAGAAAGATATTCAGGAAATGGTAGTGCCTGATGACCATGTGTTTATGTCGGTTTTTTCTTATGTTAGTTCCGGAGTTGAACTCCAGCAGCAGACAACTTTTTTTTAATTATGTGGCAACCTTTTTATACCCGCTACTCGAAGAGAATAAGGGTATTATAACTTTGTGTAAACCGAAAATGTTTGTAACGGGCAGAAGGAGAAATCTCCGACCCCATAAAGTATATATTCTTAATTAGCATAAACAGCCGAGTCGATATAGCCATGTGCGTCTGTCCGTAGGTCCATCTGACCGTCTGACTGTCTGTCTGCCTGCCCGTCCGTATGAAAATCTAGAACTCTGCTATTATAAGAGCTAGGGCTACCAAATTTTGGAACAATATGTGTAAATTCTGCACGCAAATCAATTTTATTTTGGGTTTTGCCACGCCTCTATCCCCCAAAGTATATATTCTGAATCCGCATGAACAGCCGAGTCGATATAGCCATGTGCGTCTGTCCGTCGATCCGTCTGACCGTCTGTCCGTCTGTCTGTCTGTCTGTCCGTCCGTGTGAAAACCTAGATCTCAGCTATTATAAGAGCTAGAGCTACCACATTTGGGGACAATAAGTGTGAATTCTGCACGCAGATCAAGTTTATTTTGGATTGTTGCCACGCCTCCATGTGCCCCGTAAATCGAAAAAAATTGATTGTAGCTGCAAATAGCTCAACAGAAATCATTTCTAATACATGTATTAAAAACCACCCTGGGGGCATTTTGCGAAAGTTTCAATAAGATCGGCTGATAAAAAAGGAAGATATTGAGGAAGTAGTAGTGCCTTGTGACAATGTGCTTATGTCGGTTTTTTCTAATGTTAGTTCCGGAGTTGAACTCCAGCAGCACGCAATTTTTATACACAATAGAAGGGAATTATTGATTTGTGCCAACCGAAAATGTTTGTAACAGGCAGAAGGAGACATCTCCGACCCCATAAAGTATATATATTCTGAATCAGCATGAACAGCCGAGTCGATATAGCCATGTCCGTCTGTCCGTCTGTCTGTCTGTCCGTCCGTGTGAAAACCAAGATTTCAGCTATTATTAGAGCTAGAACTACCACATTTGGCGACAATAAGTGTGAATTCTTCACGCAAAAAGCACAACAGCAATCATTTCTTATACATGTGATAAAAACCACCATGCGGGCGTGTTGGCAAAGTTTCAATAAGATAGGCCGATAAAAAAGGAAGATATTCAAGAAATAGTATTGCACTGTGGCCATGTGCTTATGTCGGTTTTTCCTAATGTCAGAACCCGAGTTCAACTCCAGCAGCAGACAACTTTTTTTTAATTATGTGGCAACCTTTTTTTTTTTTTTAATTATGTGGCAACTTTTTTTTTTAATTATGTGCACCGAAAATATTCATAGTGCAATTTTATCGGTCATTGCGTAAGAAATGCAGTGGTCGAGTGGTGATGGTAGTTGACTGTTAAGCGAGAGGTCCGGAGTTCAACTCCTGGGTGCCGCGGCGCCATATATTTATTTTTTTGTATCTTATATTTTTTTTATTTTATGGTGTGTTGCAAAATTCAAAATAAATTTTTAGTATATTTAAAGCCACTTAGAATCGAAAGAGACATTGAGCAGCAACACAAAAAACAAACGACAAATCTAATTAGATATGTTGAGATGTATTGTGAGGCAGCATATAATTTATAACTGCAAAGTAATAAAAGCAATGGGCAACATCCAATAAGAATCGAGTGGAACTTGCATAGGCAAAACAAATTAGAGACAGAAAGAAATAAAAAGCAAGAACGCATTGTTCACATTTGGCACGTGTTTTTCCGAAGAATTGTAGCGGGTATATCACAGTCGAGTCAGCTCGACTGTAGCCTTTCCGACTTGTTGAATTTAACAGGGCTCCATTTGGATTTAAGAATTCACCAGCTGCGTTCATCAGATATGTCAACCATGTTTTTCAGAAACTTATTAATGAAGAAGTAATGCAGCTTTATATGGACGACATTGTTATTTTCGCAGAGTCTGCAGACGTATGCATGCAGAAGAGCCGACAAGTTTTGGAAACAGCAGCCAGGTATGGTTTAAGGATAAAATGGAAAAAATGCAGTTTCCTACAGCAGAGTATAAACTTCCTGGGTCATACAGTGGCAAACGGACGAGTTTGGCCTGGAGCAGACAAAACATCAGCTGTAAAACGATTTGCATATCCTAAGGATATAAAAGGCGTCCAATCGTTTCTGGGTTTGCAGAGAAAGCGCGCCCGTTAACGAATTTGTTGAGGAAGAACGCTGTATTTATAATTGGTGAAGCTGAAAAGGACTCAATCGAAAGATTAAAGGATATATTAACAAGTGAGCCAGTATTGCACATATACTCTCGGGAGGCAAAGACAGAGCTACATACCGACGCTTCCAAAAACGGACTAGGAGCTGTGTTGCTGCAGTGCTTTGAAGGACATATGCATCCCGTGTATTTCTGGAGCAAGAATACGAGTGAAGCCGAGGCCAAAAAACACAGTTATATATTGGAGATCAAGGCTGCATATCTTGGGCTTAAGAAATTCCGCCATTTTTTGTTGGGAACTCGATTCAAATTGGTAACAGATTGCGCAGCATTTAAGCAGACGACAAGTAAAGACGAAATACCGCGCGATGTGGAGGAATGGGTACTCTACATAAAAAGCTTTACACCAGATATGGAACATCGCGCAGGAGCAAGGATGAAGCACGTCGATCATCTTAGTCGTTACCCACAGGATGTTTTAATAATCACAACTGAGTTGTCAGCTCGATTACGAAAACGCAGCAAGAAGACGATAACTTTAAAGCAGTATTGAAGTTGCTTCAGAATGGGCCTTATGAGAATTTTAAGATGAAGGGTGGACTACTCTTCAAAGAAGTTGATGGTTGCGAACTTCTAGTTGTCCCCAAGATTATGGAGCGTGACGTCATTAAAAACGCTCATGACTCTGGTCACTTCGCCGCACGTAAAACAATGCATAACATAAAGCAGCAATACTTTATCTCGCATTTAGAGGGAAAAGTTTCGAAGTATATTTCTAATTGTATTGTTTGTATAATACACAGTAAAAAATTGGGCAAACAAGAAGGACGTTTACACTGTATAGGAAAAGGTGATATTCCCCTGCAAACGCTGCATGTAGACCATCTTGGACCGATGGATATGATTTCTAAGATGTACAAGTACATTTTTGTAGTGGTCGATGGATTCTCCAAATTCGTGTGGCTGTATCCTGTGAAGTCGACAGGACAAGATGAGGTTGTGAAGAAGCTAAAAGAATGGGCAAGCGTATTCGGATTTCCTGCACGTATATTAAGCGATAGAGGATCGGCGTTTACATCAAACGCTTACAAAGAGTTTCTGGAGGTCAACATGGTGGAGCAGATTTGCACAACAACCGGAGTTGCAAGAGGCAACGGTCAAGTCGAGAGGGTCAATCGCTGCATAATTGACATTCTTGCGAAGCTGTCTTCAGACGAACCTGCTAAGTGGTACAAGTATGTGCCACGTGTACAGATGGCAATTAACTCGCATGTACATTCGACAACGCTGTCAACGCCGTTCGAGATAATGTTTGGGACGAAGATGTGTACGAAGGTGGACGATCGTTTGCTAGACATGATGCAGCAGGAGTTGGTCGAGAAGTTCATCGAAGAGTGACAGCAGCTGCGCATAGAAGCAAAACATAATATTGAAGAGGCACAGAAGAACTACAAGATGCACTACGACAAGAAGCTACGTACGGAGCAGATCTACAAGTTGGGCGACTTGGTTGCTATAAAGCGAACTCAGTTTGTTGCAGGCCGAAAGCTGGCTAGCGAATATCTTGGTCCATATGCTGTCATAAAGGTTAAGAGAAACGGTCGCTATGATGTGAAGAAGGCATCAATAAACACCGAGGGACCAAATATTACTGCAACAAGCTGCGATAATATGAAGTTGTGGAAATATGTAGACGAGAACGAGGATATTTTGTCATCCGGGACGGATGAGGAATATCAGGAGGGCCGAATGTAAGATGGTATACTTCGATGCAAGTTGGCAACCCCACTAATGGAGGACAGTTGGCATGCCTGCGAACCGAAGAGTGTTGCCAGAGGAGAGTAGCGAAGGAGAGTCGTAGTCGGTCGTCTCGCGTAAAAAGTTGACAGTTGAACAAACCGCTATTAAGATGTAACAGTTGCCCAAATATTAAGTTGCGAAGAACACTCAAGTTGTAACGCCATTATTTTGTATTATTTAACCTTACTGAATTGATTTGAACCATTATAATAAACTCACTTTAATAATAACCTTACATGTATGTATGTGTAGGCGTCTCTTTCCCAAAACAAATTAGAGACGGATAGAAATAAAAAGCAAGAACGCATTGTTCACATTTGGCACGTGTTTTTCCGAAGAATTGTAGCGGGTATATCACATTGTAAATTCATGGCCCAAACAATTTAAGTTTTACTTTAAGTCAAAAATTAATTGCAATTGGTCTTTGTCTTGCAGAAGTTTTCTATTTTAATGCCAGTAAAGTAAATTAATAAAGTAATAATTATGACATTTGATTTTCAATGTATGTAAAGTACAAAATAAGTTTGTCGGTTTTTTTAATGTTAGTTCCCGAGTTCAACTTCAGCAGCAGGCCACTTTTCTTTTAATTATGTTCACCGAAAATATTCATAATGCTATTTTATCGGTCATTGCGTAAGAAACGTAGTGGTCGAGTGGTGATGGTAGTTGACTGTTAAGCGAGAGGTCCGGAGCTCAACTCCTGGGTGCCGCGGCGACTTATATTTATTTTTTTTGGATCTTATATTTTTTTATTTTTTAGTGTGTTGCAAAATTCAAAATAAATTTTTAGTATATTTAGAGCCACTTAGAATCGAAAGAGACATTGAACAGCAACACAAAAAACAAACGACAAATTTAATTAAATATGTTGAGATGTAATGTGAGGCAGCATATATGTATGTATGTATAGGCGTCTCTTTCACACATGCATAATTTATAACTGCAAAGTAATAAAAGCAAAGGGCAACATCCAATAAGAATCGAGTGGAACTTGCATAGGCAAAACAAATTAGAGACGGAAAGAAATAAAAAGCAAGAACGCATTGTTCACATTTGGCCCGTGTTTTTCCGAAGAATTGTAGCGGGTATATCACAGTCGAGTCAGCTCGACTGTAGCCTTTCCGACTTGTTTTATTTTACAGTGTGTTCGAGAGGAACGTGCATTATCAAAACAAATTAGAGACGGAAAGAAATAAAAGAACGCATTGTTCACGTGGCACGTGTTTTTCCGAAGATTTGTAGCGGGTATATCACATTTTAATCCGCTCGACTGTAACCTTTCCGAATTGTTTTAAGAGCTAAAGCCACCAAATATGGGGGCAATATGTGTAATTCTACACAAAGATCAAGTTTATTTTGGTTTTTACCACGCCTCCATCAGCTTCCAAAAATCGATTGTATTTGCAAATACAGCTCTACAGCAAACATTTCGTATGCATGTGAAAAAAACTACTCTACTGGCGTTTCACTAAGATCGGCTTATAAATATGGAAGATATTCAGGAAATAGTAGTGCCTTTTGACAATGTGCTGATGTGGGTTTTTTCTAATGTTAGTTCTCGAGTTTAACTCCAGCAGCACGCAATTTTTTTTACCAGCTACTCGTAGAATACAGGGGTATTATTGATTTGTGCCAACCGAAAATGTTTGTAAAAGGCAGAAGGAGACATCTCCGACCCAATAAAGTATATATTCTGAATTAGCATTAACAGCCGAGTCGATATAGCCATGTCCGCCTGTCCGTCTGTCTGTCTGCCCGCAGGATTGAAATCTTAGAACTCAGCTATTATAAGAGCTAGAGCTACCACATTTGGGGACAATAAGTGTGAATTCTGCACGCAGATCAAGTTTATTTTGGATTGTTGCCACGCCTCCATATGCCACGTAAATCGAAAAAAATCGATTGTAGCTGCAAATAGCTCAACAGAAATCATTTCTAATACATGTATTAAAAACCACCCTGGGGGCATTTTGCGAAAGTTTCAATAAGATCGGCTGATAAAAAAGGAAGATATTGAGGAAGTAGTAGTGCCTTGTGACAATGTGCTTATGTCGGTTTTTTCTAATGTTAGTTCCGGAGTTGAACTCCAGCAGCACGCAATTTTTATACACAATAGAAGGGTATTATTGATTTGTGCCAACCGAAAATGTTTGTAACAGGCAGAAGGAGACATCTCCGACCCCATAAAGTATATATATTCTGAATCAGCATGAACAGCCGAGTCGATATAGCCATGTCCGTCTGTCCGTCTGTCTGTCTGTCCGTCCGTGTGAAAACCAAGATCTCAGCTATTATTAGAGCTAGAACTACCAAATTTGGGGACAATATGTGTTAATTCTGCTCGCAGATCAAGATTATTTTGGATTGTTGCCACGCCTCCATGTGCCCCGTAAATCGAAAAAAATCGATTGTAGCTGCAAAAAGCTCAAAAGAAATCATTTCTAATACATGTATTTAAAACCACCCTGGGGGCATTTTGCGAAAGTTTCAATAAGATCGGTTGATAAATAAGGAAGATATTCAGGAAGTAGTAGTGCCTTGTGACAATGTGCTCATGTCGGTTTTTTCTAAAGTTAGTTCCGGAGTTTAACTCCAGCAGCACGCATTTTTTATACCCACTACTCGTAGAATAGAAGGGTATTATTGATTTGTGCCAACCGAAAATGTTTTTAACAGGCAGAAGGAGACATCTCCGACCACATAAAGTATATATTCTGAATCAGCATGAACAGCCGAGTCGATATAGCCATGTCCGTCTGTCTGTCTGCCCGCACGATTGAAATCTTAGAACTCAGCTATTATAAGAGCTAGAGCTACGACATTTGGGGACATAAAGTGTGAATTCTGGACGCAGATCAAGTTTATTTTGGATTGTTGCCACGCCTCCATGTGCCCCGTAAATCGAAAAAAATCGATTGTAGCTGCAAATAGCTCAACAGAAATCATTTCTAATACATTTGATAAAAACCACCCTGCAGGCGTTTTGCGATAGTTTCAATAAGTTCGGGTGTTAAATAAGGAAGATATTCAGGAAATAGTAGTGCCTTGTGACAATGTGCTTTTGTCGGTTTTTTCGAATGTTAGTTCCCGAGTTTAAATCCAACAGCACGCCATTTTAATACCCGCTACTCGAAGAGTATAAGGGAATTATAGCTTTATGCCAACCGAAAATGTTTGTAACAGGCAGAAGGAGAAATCTCCGACCCCATAAAGTATATATATTCTGAATCAGCATAAACAGCCGAGTCGATAAAGCCATGTCCGTCTGTCCGTCTTACAGTCTGTCCGTTTGTCTGTCTGTTCGTCCGTATGAAATCCTAGATATCAGCAATTATTAGAGCTAGAGCTACCACATTTGACGACAATAAGTGTGAATTCTTCACGCAGATCAAGTTTATATTGGATTGTTGCCATGCCTCCATCTGCCCCATAAATCGAATAAAATCGATTATAGCTGCAAAAAGCACAACAGCAATCATTTCTTATACATGTATTCAAAACCACCCTAGGGGCATTTTGCGAAAGTTTCAATTATATCGGCTGACGGTGAAATATCCGACCCCATAAAGTATATATATTCTAAATCAGCATGAACAGCCGAGTCGATATAGCCATATCCGTCTGCCCGTCTGTCTGTCCGTATGAAAACCTAGATATTAGCTATTATAAGAGCTAGATCTACCAAATTTGCGGACAATATGTGTAAATTCTGTCCGCAGATCAAGTTTATTTTGGATTTTTGCCACGCCTCCATCCGCTTCCTTAAATCGAAAAAAATGTCAATTGTAGCTTCAAATATAGCTCTACTACCCTGTGGGAGTTTTGCGAAAGTTTCAATAAGATCGGCTAATAAATAATCAATATTTTGATGAAACAGTTGTGCTTTTGTCGGATATTTCTAATGTTAGTTCCCGATTTCAACTCCAGCAGCAGACAACTTTTTTTTAATTGTGTGGCAACTTTTTATAACCTTTCAGAGGGTATATTAATTTTAGCCAGAAGTTTGCAACGCACCTTAGGAGACATCTCCGACCCTCTAAAGTATATATATTCTGAATCAGCATAACCAGAGGAGTCGAAAAATGGATGTCCGTCTGTCCGTCCGTCCGTCCGTCTGTTGCAACGCAAACTAGTCTCTCAGTTTTTGAGCTATCTTCATGAAACTTGGCACACAAGCTTTTTATTGCTGTAGGCTGTAAATAAGTCGGAACGAGCCAGATCGGACCGATATATCGTATAGCTGTCATAGAAGCTATCGGCCGATTTTTGTTGTTTTTCAAGATATTGCAACAAGATTTGGCAAATCCTATTCATATTACGTTCTTAATGTGATGTCAAAATTATATCAAAATCTGACCACTAAAACATAGGATTAATCGGCTGAAATCAGGGTTATTGTATGCAAACCTTTTTTGTTTTTGGAAATACCGCACATTATCAATACTTTTTAATGTTATACAGTAACCCGCCCTTAGTTTTTCCTTTTAAATATCTCAGACGTTTATATTCTATAGCTGTTATAGGAACAATCAGTCAGTCCGTCTGTCTGTTGCAACGCAAATTTGTCCCCCAGTTATTGAGCTATCTTCATGAAACTTTGTTCATAAGCTTCTTATTTCTGCCCTCTTTAAATAATTCGGAATGGGCAAGATCGGACTGATATATCGTATAGCTGTATATGGAGCCTATCGGCCGATTTTCATTATATTTCAAGATATAGCTATCAGGCTTACCACATCCAAATCTAAGTGTGTCCCTAATAATAAATTTCGAAATCGAACTTTTATAACTTATAACGATCAACGATCGGCCTAATGAAGGTTCATGTTGCAATTTTATGGAAATCTGAGTACTATTACATGTAGCTGTTAAACAAAATATCATATAGCTGTCAAACGCATTTTTGAATGAGAATTTTCCAAATTTAGATTTTATGACCAACAGATCCTTTACAACACAAAGACATTTCCTCATAACATTTTGTGTTAAGTATATAAGAAATCCAGGTATATACAAAAGCATTAAAAAGGTAGAATTATTTTTTTTCGAAGCAGGTGTTTGATTCATAGCCTTAATCAGGTAAAAATCTCGACTTCCTGTACTGTTATAATTGTTCAATAAATACCACAGAAACCAGCAACAATCCAAATATGTTTTATATTTTGTATAACTGCAAGGGTATGAAACCTTCGGCAAGCCGAAGGTAGCCTTGATTTCTTGTTTTTTTTTTAATTATGTGGCAATTCTTTTTTTTAATTATGTGCACCGAAAATATTCATAGTGCAATTTTATCGGTCATTGCGTAAGAAATGCAGTGGTCGAGTGGTGATGGTAGTTGACTGTTAAGCGAGAGGTCCGGAGTTCAATTCCTGGGTGTGCCGCGGCGACTTATATTTATTTTTTTTGTATCTTATATTCTTTTTTTATTTTATAGTGAGTTGCAAAATTCAAAATAAATTTTTAGTATATTTAAAGCCACTTAGAATCGAAAGAGACATTGAGCAGCAACACAAAAAAAAACGACAAATCTAATTAGATATGTTGAGATGTATTGTGAGGCAGCATATATGTATGTATGTATAGGCGTCTCTATCACACATGCATAATTTATAACTGCAAAGTAATAAAAGCAAACGGCAACATCCAATAAGAATCGAGTGGAACTTTCAGAGGCAAAACAAATTAGAGACGGAAAGAAATAAAAAGCAAGAACGCATTGTTCACATTTGGCACGTGTTTTTCCGAAGAATTGTAGCGGGTATATCACAGTCGAGTCAGCTCGACTGTAGCCTTTCCGACTTGTTTTTATTTTACAGTTTGTTGCAATATTCAAAATAAGTTTTTAGTATATTTAAAGGCACTTAGAATCGAAAGAGACATTGAGGAGCAATGCAAAATACAAACGACAAATCTAATTAGATATGGTGAGATGTATTGTGAGGCACCATATATGTATGTATGTATAGGCGTATCTTTCACAAATGCATAATTTAAAGCCGTCTGTTGAGTTATAACTGTAAAGTAATAAAAGCAAAGGGCAAGAACCAATAAGAATCGAGTGGACCTTGCATAGGCAAAACAAATTGGACGCGGAAAGAAATAAAAAGCAAGAACGTATTGTTCACATTTGGCAAGTGTTTTTCCAAAGAGTTGAAGCGGGTATATCACTGTCGAGTCAGCGCGACTGTAGCCTTTCCGACATGTTTCTATAAAGTATATATTGTGAATCAGCATGAACAGGCGAGTCGATATAGCCATGTCCGACTGTACGTCTGACCGCCTGACCGTGTGACCGTCTGACCGTCTTACTGTCTGTCCGTCTGTCTGTTCGTCCGAGTGAAGACCTAGAACTAAGCTATTATAACAGCTAGAGCCACCACATTTGGGGACAATAAGTGTGAATTCTGAACTCAAATCAAGTTTAATTTTGATTGTGATAATGTGCTTATGTCGGTTTTTTTTATAAAGTATATATTCTGAATCAGCATGAACAGCCGAGTCGATATACCCATGTCCGCCTGTCCGTCTGACCGTCTGACCGTGCAACCGTCTTACCGTATGAACATCTGTCTGTTCGTCCGAATGATAACCTAGATCTCAGCTATTATAAGAGCTAGAGCTACAAAATTTGAGGACAATATGTGTTAATACTGCACGCAGATCAAGTTAATTTTGGATTTTCGCTATGCTCCCATCCGCCATTCTAGCTGCAAATATATCTCTACAGCAATCATTTCTTATACATGTGATAAAAACAATCCTGCGGTAGTTTTGCGAAGGTTTGAATAAGATCGGCTAATAAATTAGAAAGATATTCAAGAAACAGTATTGCCCTGTGGCCATGTGCTTGTGTCGGTTTTTCCTAATGTTAGTTTTCGAGATCAACTCCAGCAGCAGGCAACTTTTTTTAATTATGTGCCCCCAAAAATATTCATAATGCTATTTTATCGGTCATTGCGTAAGAAATGCAGTGGCCGATTGGTGATGGTAGTTGACTGTTAAGCGTGAGGCCCGAGGTTCAACTCCTGGGTGCGGCCGACCGACTTATATTTATTTTTTTTCGTATCTTATATTTTTTTTTATTTTATAGTGTGTTGCAATATTCAAAACAAGTTTTTAGTTTATTTAATGTTACTTAGAATCGAAAGAGACATTCAGAAGCAATGCAAAAACAAACGACATATCTAATTAGATATGTTGAGATGTATTGTGAGGCAGCTTATATGTATGTATGTATAGGCGTCTCTTTCACATATGCATAATTTAAAACACTCTGCTGAGTTATAACTGCAAAGTAAACAAGTCGGAAAGGCTACAGTGGAGCTGACTCGACTGTGATATACCCGCTACAATTCTTCGAAAAACACGTGCCAAATGTGAACAATGCGTTCTTGCTTTTTATTTCTTTCCGTCTCTAATTTGTTTTGCCTATGCGGGTTCCACTCGATTTTTATTGGATTTTGCCCTTTGCTTTTATTACTTTGCAGTTATAAATTATGCATGTGTGAAAGAGACGCCTAGACATACATACATATAGGCTGCCTCACAATACATCTCAACATATCTAATTAGATTTGTCGTTTGTTTTTGTGTTGCTGCTCAATGTCTCTTTCGATTCTAAGTGGCTTTAAATATACTAAAAATTTATTTTGAATTTTGCAACACACTATAAAATAAAAAAAAATATAAGATACAAAAAAAATAAATATAATTCGCCGCGGCACCCAGGAGTTGAACTCCGACATAACACCCCCCCCCACTGCATTTCTAACGCAATGGCCAATAAAAATACAGTGCACACATTAAAAAACACATAATAAAAAAAAAGATACTATTTCTTGAATATTTTCCTTATTTATCGGCCGATCCTATTGAAACTTTGCCAACACGCCCGCATGGTGGTTTTTATCACATGTATAAATGATTGCTGTAGAGCTATATTTGCAGCTACAATCGACTTTTTTCAATTTGTGGGGGCGGATGGAGGCGTGGCGAAAATCCAAAATAAACTTGATCTGCGTGCAGAATTAACACATATTGTCCCCAAATTTGGTAGCTCTAGCTCTTATAATAGCTGAGATCTAGGTTTTCACACGGACGGACAGACAGACAGACGGACAGACGGACAGACGGACATGGCTATATCGTCTCGGCTGTTCATGCTGATTCAGAATATATATACTTTATGGAGTCGGAGATGTCTCCTTCTGCCTGTTACAAACATTTTCGGTTGGCACAAAGTTATAATACCCTTATACTCTTCGAGTAGCGGGTATAAAAAGCAAACAACAACATCCAATAAGAATCGAGTGGAACTAGCATAGACAAAACAAATTAGAGACGGAATGAAATAAAAAGCAAGAACGCATTATTCACATTTGGCACGTGTTTTTCCGAAGAGTTGTTTTCATTTTTAGTCTCGGGACTTATTGATCCATGTGTTATATCACAGACGAGTCCGCTCGACTGTAGCCTTTCCGACTTGTTTTCTTGTAAGATTGCGTTCAAATTTTTCGAAGAGTTCCCATCACATGGATCTAGTTCTTTGTGAACGAATGTTCTGCCTTTAATTATTGTTTCCTTCCGAATGTAATTTATTAAACCGTTATTTTCCATTAGTACTTTTCTTCCTAAGAGTATGTCATAATAAGGTGAAAATGAATGAATATAGAATTGTTGCGTTTGTTGAAAAAGACCATTGGCCGGAAGGTCTACATATTTATTTAATTTAGAATAGCCTGTCATACTTCTGACAGTTATTTGTTTATCTTCAACTTGGAGGTTGAAAGAGTTTGAGTTCATCATGTTTATTGAAGAGCCAATGTCAACTATGCATCTATATCTGTGGTTATTAAACATGATCTCTATGTATTGGTGGGATCCCAGGCTTGTATGTGAAAATTTTCAGCTTGTTGATATTGCTGATCTGTAAATATTTCTGTCTGAGTATTCTGTAATTGATCTTCGTGGAACTGTTCGTTGTTATTATTGTAGTGGTTAGTTTCGTTATCGTAATCTAATTCGTACTGGTAATGACTTTCATCTGTCTGCATACATGACTGTCCGCTACCTTCTATAGAACGCTTATTCGGCACTCTTGGTTGTTGGGGGGGCTGATAGTAGTTTTGGGTGTCGTTTTGACGGTCATGAAGTGAGTCTGTTCTGAATTCGTTGTATAAATTTCTGTTCTGATCAAATTGCTGTTGTCTGGTCGGAGGAATTTGTTTAGAAGGGGTTTGATTGTTTACGTTAGTGTTTTGGGTCTGCGTGGGATTTGTTAATGGAGCTAAGGAACGAATCGTTGGTTGGGGTGAGTGTTTTTGTTATAGGTGTTAAGTGAATTTGAGTTAAGTCTTGGCTGACGATCGGATTTTTTTCAAATTGGGTCTTCGTATAGACCTTTTCGTTGGGCGACTTGTCTTAATTTTTGAACGGTTGAAATGTCATGCCTCGCTAAGTTCATGAACAGCCTTCCGGGGAGTGAGCGTTGAATTGTATTTTTTATAGTAGTTGCCATTACTTGTGTATAAACCGCTGTATTATTTCGACCATGCTAACTTATTTATTATTACAGTTGACTCCTCTTCTAACAGTTCCCAGAATAGACTTAAATTACCTTTAAAGGGTGTGCAATACAACCTTCTTAGTAGCTCTTCCAGGTGCGTCGGAGTCTTGAATTCAATGCTTATGGCGTATTTTAAAGTTGTCCATTCGTTGTGCATTCTAAATTGGAAAACTTTTTCCGTATCTCCGATAATTTGAAGTTCGATGGCTCCAAATATGATTGCTTTCTGTCGAATGTCGTTCGATGGTATAGGTTCAAAAGGTATTCGATACATCTGATGAATGAGCTGAGACTGCATGGGTCTCCAGAGAATTGCTGTACTAGGCGTATTTGCCGAAGTAATTGAGACAGACTTACCGCTGTTAACACAATATTAGTTTTATTTATAAAACATTGCTTAAACAATGATTTTTAGTTTTATGTTGTTGTTTGGTTTCTGTCCTTGTTCACAGACTGCTACAGAACGTCGAGACTTATGTCTTAGTGAACTACACTATGCACATTGATTATTTATTAATTGTATTACACTTTAGGTCTATAAATTATCTCCGATCGCACAGGTTCGAGTTTACGAGGACTTTTTTTCAGTATCCTACCGTCGGCGCCAATGAACTTTTAAGGTGATAGATTTATAAAAAACAAGTCGGAAAGGCTACAGTCGAGCTGACTCGACTGTGATATACCCGCTACAATTCTTCGGAAAAACACGTGCCAAATGTGAACAATGCGTTCTTGCTTTTTATTTCTTTCCGTCTCTAATTTGTTTTGCCTATGCGGGTTCCACTCGATTCTTATTGGATGTTGCCCTTTGCTTTTATTACTTTGCAGTTATAAATTATGCATGTGTGAAAGAGACGCCTATACATACATACATATAGGCTGCCTCACAATACATCTCAACATATCTAATTAGATTTGTCGTTTGTTTTTTGTGTTGCTGCTCAATGTCTCTTTCGATTCTAAGTGGCTTTAAATATACTAAAAATTTATTTTGAATTTTGCAACACACTATAAAATAAAAAAAAATATAAGATACAAAAAAAAATAAATATAATTCGCCGCGGCACCCAGGAGTTGAACTCCGGACCTCTCGCTTAACAGTCAACTACCATCACCACTCGACCACTGCATTTCTAACGCAATGACCAATAAAATTGCACTATGAATATTTTCGGTGCACATCATTAAAAAAAAGTTGCCACATGATTAAAAAAAAAAAAAAGGTTGCCACATAATTAAAAAAAGTTGTCTGCTGCTGGAGTTGAACTCGGGTTCTGACATTAGGAAAAACCGACATAAGCACATGGCCACAGTGCAATACTATTTCTTGAATATCTTCCTTATTTATCAGCCGATCTTATTGAAACTTTGCCAACACGCCCGCATGGTGGTTTTTATCACATGTAAAAATGATCGCTGTAGAGCTATATTTGCAGCTACAATCGACTTTTTTTCGATTTGTGGGGGCGGATGGAGGCGTGGCGAAAATCCAAAATAAACTTGATCTGCGTGCAGAATTAACACATATTGTCCCCAAATTTGGTAGCTCTAGCTCTTATAATAGCTGAGATCTAGGTTTTCACACGGACGGACAGACAGACAGACGGACAGACGGACATGCCTATATTGACTCGGCTGTTCATGCTGATTCAGAATATATATACTTTATGGGGTCGGAGATGTCTCCTTCTGCCTGTTACAAACATTTTCGGTTGGCACAAAGTTATAATACCCTTATACTCTTCGAGTAGCGGGTATAAAAATATTAATTTATTTGTTTTTTATTATTTATTATAATGTGTCTTCACCAGAGGTCAGTTATGAACTAATTGATAAATATATGTATGCAAACCTTTTACGAAGGATTGTCATAAATCTTTTAAGTTCTACTTAGCTTTACATTTTGTTTATCGGATCATTAAGCTTGTTACCGTTAAGCGGTTTGTGTCTTGGGAGAATGTTCTCTATGAAGCATTTGAAGAGTGAAGCTTTCCAAAAGATCGGCTTTAGCATTTTTATATGAAGAAAGAATATGTCACTATATATACTTTATGGGTTCGGAGATGTCTACTTCTGCTTATGACAAACATTTTCGGTTGGCACAAAGCTTTAATACCCTTCTTCTCTACGAGTAGCGGGTATAAAAATTGCCTGCTGCTGGAGTTGAACTCGGGAACTAACATTAGAAAAACCAGATATAAACACATGGTCCCAAGCAAAACTATTTCCTATTGAATGTCTTCCTTATTTATCAGCCGACCTCATTGAAATTTTCGCAAAACGCCCGCAGGGTGGTTTTTATCACATATATAAGAAATGATTGCTGTAGAGCTATATTTGCAGCTACAATCGATTTTCTTTGATTTATAGGGGCGGTTGCAGGCGTAGCCAAAATCTCATATAAACTTGACTTGCGTGCAGAATTAACACATATTATCCCCAAATCTGGTAGCTCTAGCTCTTATTATAGCTGAGATCTAGGTTTTCATACGGACGGACAGACAGACAGATGGACAGAAGGTATTAATAGTATTGCAAGTTTACTTTTTATTGAATTGCTAATAATAGTTCTTCGTTATTCTGTTGCAAATACTTTAGAATTTTCTTTCGTGTTTTTTTTTTGTTTTGCCGCCAACGACGTTTTCTTTCGCTCTGATCCTTAACCAAGATCATAGCTCGATACTGGTGAGGGAGGAGTCACCGACTCTGCGGTTCTTTACCACAATGCCCCATACTATAAAAATACATAGATCATAGTATGTTGTGAATATTGGATCATCCGTTCGAATTCAAGACTTAAATCGCATAATGTAAATAAGTCAGTTCAGTTTCAGAGCTAGAAGCAACAATCCTAAAAACTAATAAATTATGGAACTATATAAGCATCAAATCTAAATAATCACCTTGAATTACGCCGACTGCGACTAGCTAACTCGCGCATAATATTTCTAGATATGTTTTTGTGGTGTTATATGCGTGCATTGCAGATATTCGTTTCATCACAACGATCGCATTGATTTGTTTTATCGCATTGATCTTAATATCGAGATTTTTCGTTGTTCGTCCGCATTTACATATAGACGAGTGCCATGTGATCCTATTCTCCAAGTTATAATCTGATCAAAGCAATAACACACACAGTTATTTAACAAAACGTTTTCAGTAAAGCGGCTTGCTCGCTGGCTGAAGTAGTTAACATCGATGCCGACTTAAATTTTTTGCGCGAGTTACCACTTCGGGTATACCCCTTTAGACTCTGCACATTAAAACAATGTTATCCTCTAAGCCACGGTTGGTAACTCGCGCGTATCTGTGGGAGTCAAAGCGAGTAAGCAATAGGTTAGAGAACAATATGTGCTTTTCTCCGTTTATAATTATAAGTGTGGTGACATATTTTTTAACGGATATTCCCACTTATATAATTGTATCGGATTAAAAAATTGGACGAAGGATATCGTACTGTCTGACGGGCTCGACTGTAGCGTTTACGAATAGTTGTATGGTATACTTTAAATATTTACACTGAAAATACATCTTCTTACAATTAACGCTTGCTTTTAAAGATGCAGTTTAGGAATTGTTATTTATAATTGTTTTAATTTATCTAGATAGAAAGATTTCGTTTTATGAATAATTTGAAGGTATTAAACTTGGAAGGAAATCCAATTTCTCAAAATGTGGATTTTTCATTATCATTATATGTTATTAATATATTACCAAATCTTCACTATTATGAATACAATTTTATAAAGAACACTGTAAGAGAAAATGCTAGTATTCGATTTTGGTAAATATAATTGAAAATTAAATGTTTCTAATAATATACAATTTTAAGTAACTGATTGCTAAATTTATTAGGCGAGAATTGCGAGAAATAGAATACTTACAGGAAAAAGAAATTCAAGCTCGTGAGACACAGGCACGAGAAATTTCAGAGGCTAAGCGATTAGCTTCCAGTTTTGTCGATCATTTGGACGGTAACCAACTTTTTGAATCATTTTGGAAAGATGATTCTGATGGGCGTGTCTTAATGATGATAGGACAACAGGCACAAGAATTGGCAGAAGAATATGGAAAAGATGTATTTGAGCTCACTCAAGAAATTTATAAACTTGGGCTAACGCGATTTGTTGAAAGGGATGAAGAAATCACAAGTTTTATGAAAAACTTATTAGAAGGTCAACAAGAGCTTCAAAAATCAGGACAAAAAGAAATCGATGACTTCTTACAGCTTAAAGATAGAGTATTTGATGAAGCCCGTGCAACATTACGTTTATTGGAACAGAATATTATGCATGGCGATGATGAGGACTCAATAGAAAATCTGAAGCTTTCTGATATGATGGATAAGTTAAATGTACAATTTGAAGATTCACTTAATGATATGTGGTTAGTATTGATGTCTCAGGAATTGCATTTGCACGAAACGATTGAGGTATTGTCAATTTGTTTTAAATAAATATATTTTCTAAATTATAATAAAATTTGTATTTGTTAGGAAACTACGACTAATTTTAACAGGAAAATTTTGGATATGATGTCAAAATTTTTAGAACAATCCCAATCGTTTTTTGTTCAATTACGGGAAATATCTGTACATTTTTCGGAAAATATGACTGAATTAGTTACACGATATATTTCCACAAAGCTTGCGTTGCAGGATTTTGAAGATGTTCCTCCAGAATTTTTACTACTAATGGAAGATCGCGATGCGACATTAAACGTAATTGCAGGTATGAAGGATGCACATACTCTTAGAATTGATGAACGAGAAGATCGAATGGCTACCCGCAGTAAGGAATTTATTGACAGCATGATGAGCCAACTTAACAGGCAGGTTTTATATTTTTTATTTTAATTTAAATTTAAACCCAATGAATTTAATCATTATAAACGGTAATATTGACTCAGATATACAAAAACATACACAGAAAAATGATATCACTATTAACCAAGGAATTTAATCATTAACAACATTACAACGATATAACCGCGAGACAAACAGGCGAAATAAGAGATTAAAAAAGATTAAAACGCGAGTGGCATGCACGAGTAGAAAACGATAAGGAAAAAATGTATAAGATTAGGATTTTCAAGGAATATCTATATTAATAATCATTAGATTTATTAGTTCAGCCGACTTCTCAGTGTTTCACTTAAGTTCATAAGTGTAGTGATCTTAGTTTGCAGTTATTAGTTTGGGGCCGTTGAATCAGTTTCGACGAGCAGAACAGCAATTTTTTTGGAAACTCTCTTTACTAGGCCAACTTCAGTATGTATGATGGCCACGCATATTGTGCTTTCTTCTGCATCGATGGTATGTGGAAACCAGATTTCAAACAAACTTCCACCACTTGGCTTATTTTTTCAACTGCGATAGATAGTTAAAACTCGTCTTACGTCAAAAGACTTTCTAAAGCGAAGTGGTATGTTATGCTATTTCAAACAATTTCCTTTAGCTGATTCTTTGCACCAATACAATTTTTACTATTTTATTTGTAGCATTTGTGCCATAAGGATGAATGTTGTAGATAATGAGATCAAACTTGGTAAGCTTAATAAACATAACATTCAAAATACATCTCAACATATCTAATCAGATTTGCCGTTTGTTTTATGTATTGCTCAATGACTCTTTCGTTTTGATGTGGCTTTAAATATTCTAAAAACTTAATTGGTATTTTGCAACACAATGTAAAATAAAATAAAATATATAAGATACGATAAAAAAATATAAGTCGGTTACCGTCTGTCCGTCTGAAAGCCTGACCGTCTGTTTGTCTGTCTGTCCGTTCGTATGAAAACCTAGATCTTAGTTATTATAAGAGCTAAATCTACCAAGTTTGGGGATAACCAGTATAAATTCTGCACGCAAATCAAGTTTATTTTATAATTACTGCCAAACATCCATCCGCCCCATAAATCGAAATTAAATCGATTGTTGTTGCAAATATAATTCTAAAGGAATTATTTCTTATACATGTGATAACAACCATCAGATCGGCTGATAAATAAGGAAGATATTCAGGAAATAGTAGTGCCATGTGACCATGAGTTTATTCTCAATCAGCATAAACAGCCGAGTCGATATAGCCAAGTCCATCTGTCCGCTTGTCCGTCTGTCAGTCTGTCCGTCTGTCCATCTGTATATCTGTCCGTCTAACCGTCTAACCGTCTTACCAACTGTTCGTCTTTCCGTCTTACCGTCTGTCTGTCTGTCCGTCCGTATGAAAACCTAGATCTCAGCTTTTATAAGAGCTAGAGCTACCAAATATGGGGACAATATGTGTGAATTCTGCACGGAAATCAAGTTTACTTTGAATTGTTGCCACTCCTCCATCCGCCCTCATAAATCGAAAAAAAATCGATTCTAGCTGCAAATATAGCTCTACAGCAATTATTTCAAATATATGTGATAAAGGCCAGCCTGCGGGCGTATTGCGAAAGTTTCAATAGATCGGCTGATAAAAAAAGAAGATATTTAGAAAATAGCAGTGGCAAGTGACCATGTGTTTATGTGGGTTTTTTCTATAATTAGTTCCCGAGTCACAACTCCATCAGCAGGCAATTGTTATACCAGCCGCTCGTAAAGTAGAAGGGTATTATAGCTTTGTGCCATCCGAAAATGTTTGTAACAGGCAGAAGGAGGCATCTTCGACCACATAAAGTATATATATTCTGAATCAGCATGAACGGCCGAGTCGATATAGTCATTTCCGCCTGGCTGTTTGGCCGTCTGACCATCTGTCCGTCTGTCCGTCTATCTTTCTGTATGAAAACCTAGATCTCAGCTAATATAAAAGCTAGAGCTACCAAGTTTGGGAGCAATATGTGTGAATTCTGCACGGAAATTAAGTTTATTTTGAATTGTTGCCACTCCTCCATCCGCCCCCATAAATCGAAAAAAAAACGATTGTAGCTGCAAATATAGCTCTACAGCAATTATTTCTTATACATGTGATTAAGTCCATCCTGCGGGCGTATTCAATAAGATCGGCTGATAAATAAGGAGGATATTCAGGAAATAGGAGTGCCATTTGACCGTGTGTTTATGTCGGTTTTTTCTATAATTAGTTCCCGAGTCACAACTCCATCAGCAGGCGATTGTTATACCAGCCGCTCGTAAAGTAGAAGGGTATTAAAGCTTTGTGCCAACCGAAAATGTTTGTAACAGGCAGAAAGAGACATCTTCGACCCCATAAAGTATATATATTCTGAATCAGCATGAACAGCCGAGTCGATATATCAATGTCCGTTTGGCTTTTTGGCCGTCTGACTATCTGTCCGTCTGAACGTCTGAACAGCTTACCGTCTGTCCGTCTGTCTTTTTGTCTGTCCATATGAAAACTTAGATCTCAGCTATTTTAAGTGCTAGAGCTACCAAATATGGGGACAATATGTGTGAATTCTGCTCGGAAATCAAGTTTATTTTGGATTGTTACCACTCCTCCATCCGCCTCCATAAATCGAAAAAAAAATCGATTGTAACTGCAAATATAGCTCTACAGCAATTATCTTATACATGTGATAAAGGCAATCCTGCGGGCGTTTTGCGAAAGTTTCAAAAAGATCGGCTGATAAAAAAGGAAGATATTCAGGAAATATGAGTGCCATCTGACCATGTGTTTATGTCGTTTTAATCTAAAGTTATCTCCCGAGTTCAACTCTAGCAGCAGGTAATTGTTATACCAGCCGCTCGTTAAGTAGAAGGGTATTAAAGCTTTGTGCCAACCGAAAATGTTTGTAACAGGCAGAAAGAGACATCTCCGACCCCATAAAGTATATATATTCCGAATCAGCACGAACAACCGAGTCGATATAGCAATGGCCGCCTGACCGTCTGACTTTCTGTCCGTCTGACCATCTTACCGTCTGCCCGTCTGTCTTTCTGTCTGTCCGTATGAAAACCTAGATCTCAGCTATTAAAAGAGCTAGAGCTACCAAATATGGGGACAATATGTGTGAATTCTGCTCGGAAATCAAGTTTATTTTGAATTGTTGCTACTCCTCCATCCGCCCCAATAAATCGAAAAAAATCGATTGTAGCTGCAAATATAGCTCTACAGCAATTATTTCTTATACATGAGATAAAGTCCATCCTGCGGGCGTATTCAATAAGATCGGCTGATAAATAAGGAGGATATTCAGGAAATAGGAGTGCCATGTGACCATGTGTTTATGTGGGTTTTTTCTAAAATTAGTTCCCGAGTTCAACTCCAGCAACAGGCAATTGTGATACCAGCCGCTCGTAAAGTAGAAGGGTATTAAAGCTTTGTGCCAACCGAAAATGTTTGTAACAGGCAGAAAGAGACATCTCCGACCCCATAAAGTATATATATTCCGAATCAGCACGAACAACCGAGTCGATATAGCAATGGCCGCCTGACCGTCTGACCATCTGTCCGTCTGACTTTCTGTCCGTCTGACCATCTTACCGTCTGCCCGTCTGCCCGTCTGCCCGTCTGTATTTCTGTCTGTCCGTATGAAAACCTAGATCTCAGCTATTATAAGAGCTAGAGCTACTATTCGTTTTGGCATTTATTAGAGACTAAATTCATGTTTGCAGCGTGCAAGCTAGCTATGTATACAGAACATAAAGGAAGGAAGAAACAAGCACCGTTACTTGTGATGCATAAAAGGAAATAAGAAGACATACAGTGGTGCTAATACAACATATTTCTAACACTCCTTCTCACCACGATGTCTATATTGACAAATTATAATTTCAATTTGCTATTATTCAATACATATTCTTACTTTTCAATTTCACTTCATTGTGTTCAGTTTAACCCTAACAACCTTATACATTTTATATGTTTAACTTTACATAAATTTTTGGTTAACACATCGGAAATCATGTCCTCAGTACAAACGTATTCAATATCAATTATATTTTTTTTATATAATTCTCTTATAAAGTGTTATTTAATGTCAATATGCTTGCTTCTAGCATGAAATGTAGCATTCTTAACAAGACATTGTGCGCTTTGGCTGTCGCTGTAGATCATCATTGTCGTTGGTGGCTCACAGCGCATCCTTCGCTGCTGTAGATAGTGCTACATAATCAGCCTCCGTGTTGCTGAGCGCCACAATGCTCTGTTTCTTGGACTCCCACGTAATTGCCGATCCTGCCAGAAAGAATGCTCAACCGCTAAATGATTTCCTGTCTGAGCTGTCACCTGCCCAATCTGCATCCACAAAACAGTGTGCAGGTACACCAGTTCGACTATAATGTAGCTGCAGGTTTGCAGTTCCTTTCAGGTAGCGGAGCACACGCTTGGCTGCCACCTCATGTTCCTTGTGGGGATCACTGCATCGTTGTGCCAACTTGGCAACGGAATGGGCAATATCCGGCCGAGTCGTCATGGCCAGATACAATAAAGAACCAACAAGTGACTGATACCTTGTCTGGTCCACACTTTGGCACTTTGGCACCTAAAAAATGCTTCAGCTCACCGCCATCTACCACATCAAATGCAATTGCGCTCTTTATGTTGACGAGGTCTTTTTTTCTGGAACAAGCAATAATTAAATCGTCAACATATACAATGATAATACTTAAATTCTCTTCGAATTTGCAGGTGTAGATGCATGGCTCGCTAGCACAGGGCACGAACCCCATTTCCAACAGAGTACTGTCCAGAGTGTGATACCACTCTCGACCACTCTGCTTCAGGCTGTATAAGGATTTCTCCAGCTTCAGTACCCTTTTCGGATATTTGGAGTCTATAAAGCCATCAGGTTGCCTCATATATACTTCATCCTGTAGTTCACTGTTAAGGTACGCTGCCGAGACATCCATTTGATGCATATACATCTCGTGCTCTACGGCTAATGCAATTACCAATCTGATTGACGAATATCTTGCTACTGGTGAAAATGTTTCCGTATAGTTGATGCCGTATTGCTGCCGTATCTTGCTACTGCTGAAAATGTTTCCGTATAGTTGATGCCGTATTGCATCCCTTTGCGACTAAACGAGCTTTAAATCGTTCCAGCTTGCCATATTTGTCCCGCTTAATGACAAACACCCATTTACAGCCAATACATTTCTCACCAGGTGGTACATCAACTAAGCTCTATGTCTTTATGGATTGCAACTGATCGTACTCCTTCTGCATCGCAGCTTTCCATTCGTCTTCATGCCTCATGTTTAACGCCTCTTTGACACTACTGGGCACTACAACATCTTCTGTTGTACCAATGGCACTGAGCAAATTATATTCTTTCCGTGGACGCCCTGGAGCTCCAGTACGAACCAATTTTGGTCTCCCTGGACCGAGTTTTTGTCCAACGACGCTCTTTTCTGAGTTTGGTTCAATTTCAATATCGTCTTGCTCTTCTGTTGCTTGTGGCTTGACCTCTTCACCCGGTTCTATGTCAATCTTCATTATCAATTCACTTGGATCCTCCGAGACCTCTTCAACCGATGTACTAGTATATTGTGCAATTTCATGTTCCAAAAACACAACATCCCTAGCTTCTTTTATATTTTGTGTCTGAGGATTGAAAAGTCGATAAGCTTTAGCGGTTCCTGAATACCCCACCATTATATGCTCGATGCCCTTCTGACAAAATTTTCTTTTGTGCGTCTTATCCAGTACGATAACCTTTGTACCAAACATTCTCAAATGCGCCGCTCAGGTACTCTCGCCCGTTGTCGCTCCTTATGACCTTAATCTTCTCTCCAGTTTGTTTTTCGGCCAACACTTTGAACTCTTTAAATTTTTCAAAGACTTGATCTTTTGATTTCAGCATATACACCGTTACGTAACGCGTCTTATCATCAATAAAAGTAGCAAAATATCGTGCGCCACCTTTCGATACTGTGCTTATAGGTCCACAAATGTCAGTATGAATTAATCCCAAAATTTCGCGCGATCGATTTTCCGACATTTTTGGGAACTGTTTTACGCAAATTTTACTTTTTGCACATGTTTCGCACACAAAGTCACTCACGTTTCCGGCAACACCAGGCAGACCATACACCATATGCTTGTGGATCATGGATTTAATGCTATTAAAATTTAGATGCCCGAATCTATTATGCCATGTTATTACTTGCTTTAAATTTGCCTTTGTAGCAAAAGCGGTTTTATTCTCGGTTTCAAACACAAACAAGCCATTTTGCTTTTTCACAACTAACACAGTATCACCCTTCTCGTTTTTCACACTCGCTTTGTCTTTTTCAAAGCATATTTTAAAACCATTATTTATTGCTTTGGCGACCGAAACAAAATTACATTGCAGATTTTGAACATATAACACATCGGTTAGTTCAATAATATTGCCCTGCCAGTTTTACTTTACTGTGCCGATACCTTTTGCCTCAATGTATTGTTCGCCAACTAGCATAATTTTTTCTTTATGCTCGCGAATTGACACAAATAACGATTTGTTTGCACATACATAAGTGGGCTGTTGCCCCACTGTCCACGCACCAAACATCAACCGAAAGTGTACTTTTGTGCGAAGCTGCAGCGAAAACGGAATACGACTTTTTGCTGCTATCGTTCTTTTTATACCCGCTACTCGAAGAGTATAAGGGTATTATAACTTTGTGCCAACCGAAAATGTTTGTAACAGGCAGAAGGAGACATCTCCGACCCCATAAAGTATATATATTCTGAATCAGCATGAACAGCCGAGTCGATATAGACATGTCCGTCTGTCCGTCTGTCCGTCCGTGTGAAAACCTAGATCTCAGCTATTATAAGAGCTAGAGCTACCAAATTTGGGGACAATATGTGTTAGTTCTGCACGCAGATCAAGTTTATTTTGGATTTTCGCCACGCCTCCATCCGCCCCCACAAATCGAAAAAAAGTCGATTGTAGCTGCAAATATAGCTCTACAGCAATCATTTTTTATACATGTGATAAAAACCACCATGCGGGCAAAGTTTCAATAAGATCGGCCGATAAATGAGGAAGATATTCAAGAAATAGTGTTGCACTGTGGCCATGTGCTTATGTCGGTTTTTCCTAATGTCAGAACCCGAGTTCAACTCCAGCAGCAGACAACTTTTTTTAATTATGTGGCAACTCTTCTTTTTTTTTTTAATTATGTGGCAACTTTTTTTTTAATGATGTGCACCGAAAATATTCATAATGCAATTTTATTGGTCATTGCGTTAGAAATGCAGTGGTCGAGTGGTGATGGTAGTTGACTGTTAAGCGAGAGGTCCGGAGTTCAACTCCTGGGTGCCGCGGCGAATTATATTTATTTTTTTTGTATCTTATATTTTTTTTTATTTTATAGTGTGTTGCAAAATTCAAAATAAATTTTTAGTATATTTAAAGCCACTAAGAATCGAAAGAGACATTGAGCAGCAACACAAAAAACAAACGACAAATCTAATTAGATATGTTGAGATGTATTGTGAGGCAGCATATATGTATGTATAGGCGTCTCTTTCCCACATGCATAATTTATAATTGCAAAGTAATAAAAGCAAAGAGCAACATCCAATAAAAATCGAGTGGAACCCGCATAGGCAAAACAAATTAGAGACGGAAAGAAATAAAACGCAAGAACGCATTGTTCACATTTGGCACGTGTTTTTCCGAAGAATTGTAGAGGGTATATCACAGTCGAGTCAGCTCGACTGTAGCCTTTCCGACTTGTTTTTTTTATTTAATATTGTGTTGCAAAATGTTGAGATGTATTGTGAGGCAGCATATATGTATGTATAGGCGTCTCTTTCCCACATGCATAATTTATAACTGCAAAGTAATAAAAGAAAAGGGCAACGTCCAATAAAAATCGAGTGGAACCCGCATAGGCAAAACAAATTAGAGACGGAAAGAAATAAAAAGCGAGAACGCATTGTTCACATTTGGCACGTGTTTTTCCGAAGAATTGTAGCGGGTATATCACAGTCGAGTCAGCTCGACTGTAGCCTTTCCGACTTGTTGTCACTATCGTTGTCCTTTTCTGACTTCGCCGATTTTTCTTTCGATCTGCACTTCGCCAAAATATGACCGCGGCGGCCACATTTCCAACATTCGATGTTTTTCATGTCCCTTTTGTTCTTGTTCTTTTTCTCATTTTGGAATCGCGACGCGAACATTTTTTGTTCTTCTTTCACTGCAATTTGCTCAACCGTTTTACGTCTTTCCCCCTCTTCCAGCAATTTAATTTTTAGGGCCTCAAACGGCGTCAAATTGTCGCGCGCTTCTATTGCGATTACAAAGCCCTCATATGCGTCACTAAGGCTTGCCAACAAAATTAAAACAAGCATTTCATCCGGCACTGGCTTTTGAATTACGTTTAACTTCTCGATCACATCAGATCACATCTTTCTGTCCGTCTGACCGTCTGACCATCTGTCCGTCTGTCCGTCTATCTTTCTGTCTGTCCGTATGAAAACCTAGATCTCAGCTATTATAAGTGCTAGAGCTACCAAATATGGGGACAATATGTGTGAATTCTGCACGGAATACAAGTTTATTTTGAATTGTTGCCACTCCTCCATCCGCCCCCATAAATCGAAAAAAATCGATTGTAGCTGCAAATATAGCTCTACAGCAATTATTTCTTATTCATGTGATAAAGGCCATCCTGCTGGCGTTTTGCGAAGGCTTCAATAAGATCGGCTGATAAAAAAGCAAGATATTCAGGAAATAGGAGTGCCATGTGACCATGTGTTAATGTAGGTTTTTCTAAAGTTAGTTCCCGAGTTCACCTCCAGTAGCAGGCAATTTTTATACCAGCCGCTCGTAAAGTAGAAGGGTATTATAGCTTTGTGCCAACCGAAAATGTATGTAACAGGCAGAAGGAGACATCTCCGACCCCATAAAGTATATATATTGCGAATCAGCACGAACAGCCGAGTCGATATAGCAATGTCCGTCTGGCCGATTGCCCGTCTGACCGTCTGACCATCTGTCCGTCTGTCTTTCTGTTCGTCTGACCGTCTGACCATCAGTCCGTCTGTCCGTCTATCTTTCTGCTGTCTGTATGAAAACCTAGATCTCAGCTATTATAAGAGCTAGAGCTACCAAGTTTGTGGACAATATGTGTGAATTCTACACGGAAATCAAGTTTATTTTGAATTGTTGCCACTCCTCCATCCGCACCCATAAATCGAAAAAAATCGATTGTAGCTGCAAATATAGCTCTACAGCAATTATTTCTTATTCATGTGATAAAGGCCATCCTGCTGGCGTTTTGCGAAGGTTTCAATAATATCGGCTGATAAAAAAGCAAGATATTCAGGAAATAGGAGTGCCATGTGAAAAATATAAACGATCAAAAGAGACTGCAATCGCAGTATAATACATTCCAATCCTGCGAATCCTAAGGGACCCTCCAGGATAGAAGGAAGAGACCATCCACTGGTCTTCAAGCAATAAAATCATAAACAAATAAAAAAAAAAAAAAAAAAAAAAAGGAAATAAAAGTGAATTTCGTGAATCCCAAACTCAACTAGAGTAGAGTAGTTGTCCGATTCCAAAACGAATATTTCATCGTACTTCAAATTTTGTTCAAGAATGCCGGGCGGGTTAACCGATGCCATGGCAGGACTAGGTATTGCCGGTGGCCCCAGTCAAGCGGCTGATAACAGACAACCGGGGACCAACACCCCACTACTACCCCTGAATTAAAAATTTTAATTATGGGCCTAATTAGAGAAACACTAGAGAGCGAAAAAATGTTCAGCCCGAATTTTGGACACGAAAATTTTAGGGACATTCCACTAGTAGGACCCAGGTCAGGCGAAGAACACGGGGGGTACCTGAATTAACGAAACTTATTAAGGAATTTTCGGGAGACAGATCCACTTTTAATTCATGGAAAAAGAACGTCGACCGCGTAATGGCTATCTATGAAGGACAAGAAGAATCCTATAAATTCTTTTTGATGACCTTAGCTGTACGTACCAAGGTGGTTGGTGAAGCAGACGCGGTTCTAGAATCGTATAATACGCCAATGAATTGCAAAGCGATTTCAAAGTGTCTTACGGCCCACTATGCTGATAAACGAGATCTAAAAACTCTCGAGTATCAGATGTTCTCGCTAAGCCAAGGCCGTATGTCCACATCCGAATTCTACCAAGCTGTCTATCATCAGCTCTCATTGATTTTGAATCAAATCGGTGCCCATGAGGAGTCACCAGAAGTTATCAGAGCGTTAACCAATAACTACCGAGGCAAGGCACTTGACACATTCGTGAGAGGCCTTAATGGCGACTTGCCACGCCTATTAGCCATAAAGGAACCAAAAGATCTGAGCCACGCATTGCATTTATGTGGTCTAGTAGAGAACCAAGAGCAAAGAAACTCATTTGCACCGAAGATTAGACAACAACCCCCACCTGTACCGCCAAGACAAATGACTAGATTAGTGACCCAAAGACCTTTACAGAACGCCAGTTCTACGCAATGGAGGAACTTTGACCCACGACTTTATCACACCCCAAGACCAGCAATATACCAACATTCAATGCCTCCAACCGGTGCTAATCAAAATACTGCACCCCAGCCCTATAGACCGCCACAAAACTCCTATATCCCATACCAAATGCAATTACCCACACAAGGCCAACAGAAAGTAGCACCTCCCCGACCGTATGGTCGAAACCATACCCAAAACCGGTACCCATGGAGGTTGATCACTCTGTCCGATCGAAACAAATCGACTACATGAACAGACCACAGGAAACGAATTAGCTGGGAAACGCCCTCCTCAAGGCCAGTCTGGTCCCGTGTCTAAATACCAGAGGCATTTTCACGTTACCACTGGAGAGCCAGAATCAGACAGGGAATCCGAGTATGAAATGCCATACCCACCGGAAATGTCCGAGCAAACCTATTACGAGTATGTCGAACAGCAAGGGGCAGCGGAGTTAACGAGCGTCTTAACAGAGGAGAATGAACAGGAGTATGCCACCGTGTCTGTGGATGTAGCCGAACTCAATTTTTAAGACTAAATAGTTCTTCGTTACCTTACATCAATTGTGGTACGAAGGACGGAAAGACTTTCAAATTCTTAATAGATACAGGATCCAACCTAAACTACATACAAACAAATCTAGTAACAAACCCTAAGCCGAATGTACACCCTTTCTATGCAAACTCTGTGGGCGGTCAAACAAAGATCACCCACCATACCTTCCTTCACCTGTTCAACAAAGATCATACCCCAATAAGATTTTTTTTGCTCCCCACTCTCAAAACATTCCATGGTATAATAGGAAACGACACTTTAAAACAGCTTAACGCTGTCATCGATGTTAAAAATGACCTATTGATCGTAAACGGGGATTATAGGGTAAAAATTAAACAGCTGCCCACTCAGGCGGTAAACAATATCAAAGTGAGAACTGAGCATATGACCGAAAAGCAGAGAGAACTCATGGACTCAATAATCAAGAAACACGCCGAATTATACGCTGAACCCGACGAAAAACTAACATACCCTACCCAAGTAGAAGGAGAGATAAGAACTTCATCGGATTTACCGGTGTATAGCAAACATTACCCATACCCTGCCTGATTGAGACCAGAGGTCGATAAACAAATGAACCAATTGCTACTAGATGGCATCGTAAGACCTTCACCATATAACGCTCCAGTATGGATAGTCCCAAAAAAAAAACGATGCGTCTGGAGAGAGGAAGTATAGGGTAGTCATAGATTATCGAAAACTGAACTCTGTCACTATTTCGAATAGGTACCCTATCCCTGAGATCGGAGAAATAATCGCACAATTAGGCGACAACAAATATTTCTCAGTTTTAGATCTAAAAAGTGGGTTCCATCAGATCCCCTTAAAACCAAAGGACATAGAAAAGACGGCATTTTCAATAGACGGTGGAAAATACAAGTTCACCCGCCTACCTTTCGGCCTTAAGAATTCGCCATCAATATTCCAGAGAGCGTTGGATGATATTCTACGAGACCACATTGGAAAAATATGCTACGTGTATATCGACGATATCATAGTTTTCAGTCGGTCCGAGTCCGAACACGCCTCACACTTAAGCACCATATTCGAAACATTAAGTAAGGCCAACATGAAAGTCCAAATAGATAAGTGCGAATTCTTCAAAGAAGAAGTGGACTTCCTAGGGTTCACTATTTCTAAGAATGGCGTTAAAACAAATCCCGTAAAAGTGAAAACAATTGAAAATTTCCCGGCTCCTAAAACTTTAAGGGAGTTACGGTCATTCCTGGGATTAGCCAGCTACTATAGAAGATTCATTCGCGACTTCGCGAAGTTAGCCAAACCACTTACAAGTCTACTTAGAGGCGAAAACGGACGTGCATCAAAAAACATCTCTAACAGAACTAAAATAGAATTAGATAAAGAAGCACTTGATGCGTTCAGCAAAATAAGACGAACTTTAGCATCTCAAGATGTCATCCTGCCCTACCCCAACTTCAGCAAAGAGTTCCAACTAACTACCGACGCATCAAACTACGCTATCGGTGCAGTCCTTAAACAAAATTCTCGACCCATCACTTTTATTTCCCGCACTCTAACGAAAAACGAAGAAAACTATACTGCAAATGAAAAAGAAATGTTAGCAATAGTATGGGATCTTCAGAGTTTGCGTATGTACCTGTACGGTACTACCAAGGTGGTGATATACACCGACCATCAACCCCTAACCTTTGCCCTGAGCGCAAAAAATAACAATGCGAAACTGAAACGCTGGAAGAACCGCCGAGAAGAGTACAACCACGAGCTTAGATACAAACCAGGTACCTCCAATGTGGTGGCAGACGCTCTGTCTAGAATTCCAGTAGGGACGCAAGTGAATTCCACAACAGCCACAATTCACAGCGATCAGAGCTCTTCCCATAACTTGATCCCAGTAGAAGATGTACCGATCAACGTTTTCAAAAACCAGTTACTACTGTTAACCTCAGAGGAGGAGTCTGATAAATTCTCCATACACTTCCCCACTTACCATTGACATATCGTCAAGAGGATAGAGTATTCAGAAGAAGAGCTAATTCGGATCCTAAAGGATCGATTAGACCCAAAACTTATAAATGGTTTATTTAACGCAGAAAGAATCATGGGAAAAATACAGAACATCTATCCGATTCATTTCAGTGGGTACAATGTCAGGTACACGCAAAAACAGGTGAGAGACATAACTGAGAAAGACGAACAGGACGACATAGTAGCGAAAGAACACATGAGGGCACATAGGAACGCGCCGGAAAACAAATTACAAATAATAAGCAAGTTCTTCTTCCCAAGCCTCCGGAAAAAAACTGAGGCAACAGCGAAGGCATGCGAAACTTGTAAACTATCCAAGTATGACAGACACCCGAACAACGGAGAAATGCAACCAACTCCCATACCTACTTATCCCGCCAGGTTATCCATATATAGACATTTACACCACACAAAAGCAATTGGTACTCACAGCCATAGACAAATTTTCGAAATACGCCCAAATTAAAATGCTAAAATCAAAAGCCTCAGAAGACCTGAAGGGAAATAATTATAGCCTTCGGTATGCCTAAGTTGATCGTTATGGACAACGAGAAAGCATTCAACTCCGCCAACATAAAATTTTTGCTGCAAGAACAGCTAAAAGCATCTGTCTATACGACACCACCTTATTCCTCCACCAGCAACGGTCAAGTCGAGAGATTCCACTCGACTCTAACAGAAATTATGAGGTGCTTAAGCAAAGACTCTGGCACGGCCACATTAGAAGAAATAATCTTCAAAGCCGTTCAAGAGTACAATGCATCTGTCCACTCAACCACTAAAGCAAAACCAATAGACATATTTTTCAGCCACCGACAAATCACAGACCCCCAAACACTAGATTCGGCACGCAAAGAGGTCATTCAAAAATTGAAAAATAAACAGGAAGAAACTATTCTTTACCACAATAAAAAGAAATCTCCTATAAAGCCATACAACGAAAGCGACGTAGTCTATATTAGGATCGATAAAAGGCTAGGTTCCAAATTGTCGTCTAAATACAGAAAAGAAATAGTTGCAGAAGACAGAAACACAACAATTAAAACTCGTTCAGGAAAAGTGGTTCATAAAAATAATATAAAAACGTGATATTCTTCCAGGTTACTTTTCTTGCCAACATGTTTTGGCATCACGACCATACTAGACTATTCACACTCACAGCTGATACCCATTAAGACAGGCATCGCAGCAATTCAAAACGGCACATTCAAGATCATTCATGTGTTTGACGTGGAAGAATATGAAACAGCGTTCCATAACCTATCAAACCAGGTTAACGAAATAGAAACAACTAATATATTATACCCATTCCTCGCTTTCGAACTCTCAAAAGCAGAGGCAAACCTTAGAAGGCTCAGGCCATTCCAAAGAAAAACAAGGTCAATAGAAATCTTGGGTACAGCTTGGAAATGGTTGGCCGGCACGCCGGACCATAATGATCACGAAATAATTACAAACAAAATAAATGAACAATTAGAAAACAATAACAAACAGATTGTAATAAACAGAGTATTAAACGACAGACTAAACCAAATCACTCAAATAACAAATACAATCATAACAAGTCGGAAAGGCTACAGTCGAGCTGACTCGACTGTGATATACCCGCTACAATTCTTCGGAAAAACTCGTGGCAAATGTGAACAATGCGTTCTTGCTTTTTATTTCTTTCCTTCTCTAATTTGTTTTGCCTATGCAAGTTCCACTCAATTCTTATTGCATGTTGCCCATTGCTTTTATTACTTTGCAGTTATAAATTATACATACTTATATGCTGCCTCACAATACATCTCAACTTATCTAATTAGATTTATAGTTTGTTTTTTGTGTTGCTGCTCAATGTCTCTTTCGATTCTAAGTGGCTTTAAATATACTAAAAATTTATTTTGAATTTTGCAACACACCATAAAATAAAAAAAAATATAAGATACAAAAAAAATAAATATATGGCGCCGCGGCACCCAGGAGTTGAACTCCGGACCTCTCGCTTAACAGTCAACTACAATCACCACTCGACCACTGCATTTTTTACGCGATGACCGATAAAATTGCACTATGAATATTTTCAGTGTACATAATTAAAAAAAAAGTTGCCACATAATTAAAAAAAAAAAAGTTGCCACATAATTAAAAAAAGTTGTCTGCTGCTAGAGTTGAACTCGGGTTCTGACATTAGGAAAAACCGACATAAGCACATGGCCACAGTGCAATACTATTTCTTGAATATCGTCCTTATTTATCGGCCGATCTTATTGAAACTTACGCGACAAGCCCGCATGGTGGTTTTTATCACATGTATAAATATATGATTGCTGTAGAGCTATATTTGCAGCTACAATCGACTTTTTTTCGATTTGTGGGGGCGGATGGAGGCGTGGCGAAAATCCAAAATAAACTTGATCTGCGTGCAGAATTAACAGAATTTTGGCATCACGACCATACTAGACTATTCACACTCACAGCTGATACCCATTAAGACAGGCATCGCAGCAATTCAAAACGGCACATTCAAGATCATTCATGTGTTTGACGTGGAAGAATATGAAACAGAGTTGAAACCAGGTTAACGAAATAGAAACAACTAATATATTATACCCATTCCTCGCTTTCGAACTCTCAAAAGCAGAGGCAAACCTTAGAAGGCTCAGGCCATCCAAAGAAAAACAAGGTCAATAGAAATCTTGGGTACAGCTTGGAAATGGTTGGCCGGCACGACGGACCATAATGATCACGAAATAATTACAAACAAAATAAATGAACAATTAGAAAACAATAACAAACAGATTGTAATAAACAGAGTATTAAACGACAGACTAAACCAAATCACTCAAATAACAAACACAATCATAACAAGTCGGAAAGGCTACAGTCGAGCTGACTCGACTGTGATATACCCGCTACAATTCTTCGGAAAAACTCGTGCCAAATGTGAACAATGCGTTCTTGCTTTTTATTTCTTTCTGTCTCTAATTTGTTTTGCCTATGCAAGTTCCACTCAATTCTTATTGCATGTTGCCCATTGCTTTTATTACTTTGCAGTTATAAATTATACATACTTATATGCTGCCTCACAATACATCTCAACATATCTAATTAGATTTGTCGTTTGTTTTTTGTGTTGCTGCTCAATGTCTCTTTCGATTCTAAGTGGCTTTAAATATACTAAAAATTTATTTTGAATTTTGCAACACACCATAAAATAAAAAAAAAAAAAATATAAGATACAAAAAAAATAAATATATGGCGCCGCGGCACCCAGGAGTTGAACTCCGGACCTCTCGCTTAACAGTCAACTAAAATCACCACTCGACCACTGCATTTTTTACGCGATGACCGATAAAATTGCACTATGAATATTTTCAGTGTACATAATTAAAAAAAAAAGTTGCCACATAATTAAAAAAAAAAAAAAAAAGTTGCCACATAATTAAAAAAAGTTGTCTGCTGCTGGAGTTGAACTCGGGTTCTGACATTAGGAAAAACCGACATAAGCACATGGCCACAGTGCAATACTATTTCTTTAATATCTTCCTTATTTATCGGCCGATCTTATTGAAACTTACGCAACAAGCCCGCATGGTGGTTTTTATCACATGTATAAAAAATGATTCGACTTTTTTTCGATTTGTGGGGGCGGATGGAGGCGTGGCGAAAATCCAAAATAAACTTGATCTGCGTGCAGAATTAACACATATTGTCCCCAAATTTGGTAGCTCTAGCTCTTATAATAGCTGAGATCTAGGTTTTCACACGGACGGACAGACAGACAGACGGACAGACGGACATGGCTATATCGACTCGGCTGTTCATGCTGATTCAGAATATATATACTTTATGGGGTCGGAGATGTCTCCTTCTGCCTGTTACAAACATTTTCGGTTGGCACAAAGTTATAATACCCTTATACTCTTCGAGTAGCGGGTATAAAAATGATTGCTGTAGAGCTATATTTGCAGCTAGAATCGACTTTTTTTCGATTTGTGGGGGCGGATGGAGGCGTGGCGAAAATCCAAAATAAACTTGATCACATATTGTCCCCAAATTTGGTAGCTCTAGCTCTTATAATAGCTGAGATCTAGGTTTTCACACGGACGGACAGACAGACAGACGGACAGACGGACATGGCTATATCGACTCGGCTGTTCATGCTGATTCAGAATTATGGGGTCGGAGATGTCTCCTTCTGCCTGTTACAAACATTTTCGGTATATATAATACCCTTATACTCTTCTAGTAGCGGGTATAAAAACAGGAAAAGGTAACCCAGAATTCAAAAACCAAAAAATCACCACACTAAAATATAAGATCCACACCTTTAAAGAAGAACTAAATAACCTAATTTACGCAATAGACTGGGCGAAAACTAATACCATTAACTCATTAATTCTGTCAGAGGTAGAAATAAAGAAAATTACTAATATCCTAGAAACAGAAGATATACTTTTTATAAACCCAGAAGAATTGTTAGAATTCTCTAAAATAAAAATAGCGACTAACAATAAAAACATTCTATACATGATCAATATCCCATTAATTGCAAATAAGTTATGTGTCCCAACGTTACTAAAAACTGTAAAAGTAGGAGATATAATAAACGATATAAAATTCGAAAATATAGTAAGATGCAATCAGCAAATTCTAGGAATGAAAGAACCATGTGAAACACACAATGACAAGATAATTTGTAATAGAAATAATTTAGTAGATTTAAGCGACGATAAATGTATCACTCACTTGTTAAAAAACCAAATACCACAATGTTAAATAATAAATAGCCAACACGTACCTAACCATGAAGAGCTGTTCACCAGCACGCTCCTGTTAAACGACTTCGTGGGAACAATCGAAATAGACATGGAAAAGATGAACCTGAAGGGGACGTTCCTCATACAATTTGAAAATGCAACTATAAGAGTTGGAGATGACACCTATATCTCATAGACCATGACTCCCGTCGAAGCGACACCACCTCTGTTACAACTAATGGCAGAAAAAACAAAAGTAGATGAAGTATTATTTCTACAAATGTTAAAGGAAGTCAATATAAACAATACAAGGAATCTGGAACGATTGAACGGAAGTCACAACATCAGCATAACAGCCAACCTCACAATGTCAGCAACACTTATAGTTCTGCTGATAGTTCTGCTAGCACGATTCATAATCAGAAGGAAAAGTCGCCAGGTAACCCTCAAGGTGACCAACGAAGAAACAGCAGCCCCTTAAGAAGACCCTAAGCCAACCACAACACAAAATAGGTTATACATCGCGACCGAGGACGTCCGCGTTTAAAGGGGGAGGAGTTAACAACACTTTTGCTGCACAACAACAGGAAGCGCAACCGGCTCTCACGGGGCAAGGTTACATAAACAATGTGGCCTAAACATCCGCCACGTGCGCTTGGTCAGCAAATTCCAAGCCGCGGCCAATTGCAGGAGCCCGACTGCACCAGCGACAACAGGGGAAGCGGCAGCGACAACAGCGGCAGCGGCAGCGGCAGGGACGGCGGCGGCTCTCAACAACAGCAGCTTTCTTATGATAAACTTTTTTTGTATAAAATTAGTCTAAAACCACAACCGAAAAAATAAAGACATATTATTTTTTGAACTTTTAATCAAATCAAGATTTAATTCATATGATAAAGTCCATCCTGCGGGCGTATTCAATAAGATCGGCTGATAAATAAGGAGGATATTCAGGAAATAGGAGTGCCATGTGACCATGTGTTTATGTCGGTTTTTTCTAATGTTAGTTCCCGAGTCACAACTTCAGCAACAGGCAATTGTTTATCCCTCTACTCGTAGAGAAGAACGGTATTATAGCTTTGTGCCAACCGAAAATGCTTGCAATTATTTCTTATACATGTGATAAAGTCCATCCTGCGGGCGTATTCAATAAGCTCGGCTGATAAATATGGAGGAAATAGGAGTGCCATGGGACCATGTCTTTATGTCGGTTTTTTTTTAATTAGTTCCCGAGTTCAACTCCAGCAGCAGGCAATTGTTATACCAGCCGCTCGTAAAGTAGAAGGGTATTAAAGCGTTGTGCCAACCGAAAATAGTTGTAACAGGCAGAAGGAGTCATTTTCGACCCCATAAAGTATATATATTCCGAATCAGCACGAACAGCCGGGTCGATATAGCCATGTCCGTCTGGTCGTTTGGCCGTCTGACCGTCTGACAATCTGTCCGTCTATCTTTCTGTCTGTCAGTTATTATAAGAGCTAGAGCTACAAAATATGGGGACAATATGTGTAAATTCTGCACGGAAATCAAGTTTATTTTAAATTGTTGCCACTCCTCCATCCGCCCCCATAAATCGAAAAAAAAATCGATTGTAGCTGCAAATATAGCTCTACAGATAAAGGCCATCCTTCGGGCGTTTTGCGAAAGTTTCAATAAGATCGGCTGATAAAAAAGGAAGATATTCAGGAAATAGGAGTGCCATGTGACCATGTGTTTATGTCGTTTTAATCTAAAGTTAGTTCCCGAGTTCAACTCTAGCAGCAGGCAATTGTTATACCAGCCGCTTGTAAAGTAGAAGGGTATTATACCTTTGTGTCAACCGAAAATGTTTGTAACAGGCAGAAGGAGACATCTCCGACCCCATAAAGTATATATATTCCGAATCAGCATGAACAGCCGAGTCGATATAGCAATGGTCTGACCGTCTGACGATCTGTCCGTCTGTCTTTCTGTCCGACTGACCATCTTACCGTCTGTCCGTCTGTCTTTCTGTCCGTCCGTATGAAAACCTAGATCTCATCTATTATAAGAGCTAGAGCTACCAAGTTTGGGGGCAATATGTGTGAATTCTTCTCGGAAATCAAGTTTATTTTCGATTGTTACCACTCCACCATCCGCCCCCATAAATCGAAAAAATCGATTGTAGCTGCAAATATAGCTCTACAGCAATTATTTCAAATATATGTGATAAAGTCCACCCTGCGGGCGTATTCAATAAGATCGGCTGATAAATAAAGGGGATATTCAGGAAATAGGAGTGTCATGTGACCATGTGTTTATGTCGGTTTTTTCTAATGTTAGTTCCCGAGTTCAACTCTAGCAGCAGGCTATTGTTATACCAGCCGCTCGTAAAGTAGAAGGGTATTATAGCTTTGTGCCAACCGAAAATGTTTGTAACAGGCAGAAGGAGACATCTCCGAACCCATAAAGTATATATATTCCGAATCAGCATGAACAGCCGAGTCGATATAGCAATGGCCGTCTGACCGTCTGACCATCTGTCCGTCTGTCTTTCTGTCCGTCTGACCGTCTGACCATCAGTCCGTCTGTCTTTCTGTCTGTCCGTATGAAAACCTAGATCTCATCTATTATAAGAGCTAGAGCTACCAAGTTTGGGGGCAATATGTGTGAATTCTTCTCGGAAATCAAGTTTATTTTCGATTGTTACCACTCCACCATCCGCCCCCATAAATCGAAAAAATCGATTGTAGCTGCAAATATAGCTCTACAGCAATTATTTCAAATATATCTGATATAGGCAATCCTGCGGGCGTTTTGCGAAAGTTTCAATAGATCCGCTGATAAAAAAGGAAGATATTTAGGAAATAGCAGTGGCAAGTGACCATGTGTTTATGTCGTTTTAATCTAAAGTTAGTTCCCGAGTTCAACTCTAGCAGCAGGCTATTGTTATACCAGCCGCTCGTAAAGTAGAAGGGTATTATACCTTTGTGCCAACCGAAAATGTTTGTAACAGGCAGAATGAGACATCTCCGAACCCATAAAGTATATATATTCCGAATCAGCATGAACAGCCGAGTCGATATAGCAATGGCTGTCTGACCGTCTGACCATCTGTCCGTCTGTCTTTCTGTCCATCTGACCATCTTACCGTCTGTCCGTCTGTCTTTCTATCTGTCCGTATGAAAACCTAGATCTCAGCTTTTATAAGAGCTAGAGCTACCGAATATGGGGACAATATGTGTGAATTCTGCACGGAAATCAAGTTTACTTTGAATTGTTGCCACTCCTCCATCCGCACCCATAAATCGAAAAAAATCGATTGTAGCTGCAAATATAGCTCTACAGCAATTATTTCAAATATATGTGATAAAGGCCATCCTGCGGGCGTTTTGCGAAAGTTTCAATAGATCGGCTGATAAAAAAGGAAGATATTTAGGAAATAGCAGTGGCAAGTGACCATGTGTTTATGTCGTTTTAATCTAAAGTTAGTTCCCGAGTTCAACTCTAGCAGCAGGCAATTGTTATACCAGCCGCTCGTAAAGTAGAAGGGTATTATACCTTTGTGCCAACCGAAAATGTTTGTAACAGGCAGAAGGAGACATCTCCGAACCCATAAAGTATATATATTCCGAATCAGCATGAACAGCCGAGTCGATATAGCAATGGCTGTCTGACCGTCTGACCATCTGTCCGTCTGTCTTTCTGTCCATCTGACCATCTTACCGTCTGTCCGTCTGTCTTTCTGTCTGTCCGTATGAAAACCTAGATCTCATCTATTATAAGAGCTAGAGCTACCAAGTTTGGGGGCAATATGTGTGAATTCTTCTCGGAAATCAAGTTTATTTTCGATTGTTACCACTCCTCCATCCGCCCCCATAAATCGAAAAAATCGATTGTAGCTGCAAATATAGCTCTACAGCAATTATTTCAAATATATGTGATATAGGCCATCCTGCGGGCGTTTTGCGAAAGTTTCAATAGATCGGCTGATAAAAAGGAAGATATTAAGGAAAAAGCAGTGGCAAGTGACCGTGTGTTTTTGTTGTTTTAATCTAAAGTTAGTTCCCGAGTTCAACTCTAGCAGCAGGCAATTGGTGTACCAGCCGCTCGTAAAGTAGAAGGGTATTATACCTTTGTGCCAACCGAAAATGTTTGTTACAGGCAGAAGGAGACATCTCCGAGCCCATAAAGTATATATATTCCGAATCAGCATGAACAGCCTAGTCGATATAGCAATGGCCGTCTGACCGTCTGACCATCTGTCCGTCTGTCTTTCTGTCCGTCTGACCGTCTGACCATCAGTCCGTCTGTCTTTCTGTGCGTCTGACCATCTTACCGTCTGTCCGTCTGTCTTTCTGTCTGTCCGTATGAAAACCTAGATCTCAGCTATTATAAGTGCTAGAGCTACCAAATATGGGGACAATATGTGTGAATTCTGCACGGAAATCAAGTTTATTTTGAATTGTTGCCACTCCTCCATCCGCCCCCATAAATCGAAAAAAAATCGATTGTAGCTGCAAATATAGCTCTACAGCAATTATTTCTTATACATGTGACAAAGGACATCCTGCGAGCGTTTTGCGAAAGTTTCAATAAGATCGGCTGATAAAAAAGGAAGATATTCAAGAAATAGGATTGCCACGTGACCATGTGTTTATGTCGGTTTTTTCTAATGTTAGTTCCCGAGTCACAACTCCAGCAAGAGGCAATTGTTATTCCCTCTACTCGTAGAGTAGAAGGGTATTATAGCTGTGTGCCAACCGAAAATGTTTGTAACAGGCAGAAGGAGACATCTCCGAACCCATAAAGTATATATATTCCGAATCAGCATGAACAGCCGAGTCGATATAGCAATGGCTGTCTGACCGTCTGACCATCTGTCCGTCTGTCTTTCTGTCTATCTGACCATCTTACCGTCTGTCCGTCTGTCTTTCTGTTTGTCCGTATGAAAACCTAGATCTCAGCTATTATAAGTGCTAGAGCTACCAAGTTTGGGGGCAATATGTGTGAATTCTTCTCGGAAATCAAGTTTATTTTCGATTGTTACCACTCCACCATCCGCCCCCATAAATCGAAAAAATCGATTGTAGCTGCAAATATAGCTCTACAGCAATTATTTCTTATACATGTGATAGAGGACATCCTGCGGGCGTTTTGCGAAAGTTTCAATAAGATCGGCTGATAAAAAAGGAAGATATTCAGGAAATAGGAGTGCCATGTGACCATGTGTTTATGTCGGTTTTTTCTAATGTTAGTTCCCGAGTTCAACTCTAGCAGCAGGCTATTGTTATACCAGCCGCTCGTAAAGTAGAAGGGTATTATACCTTTGTGCCAACCGAAAATGTTTGTAACAGGCAGAAGGAGACATCTCCGAACCCATAAAGTATATATATTCCGAATCAGCATGAACAGCTGAGTCGATATAGCAAGGGCTGTCTGACCGTCTGACCATCTGTCCGTCTGTCTTTCTGTCCATCTGACCATCTTACCGTCTGTCCGTCTGTCTTTCTGTCTGTCCGTATAAAAACCTAGATCTCAGCTTTTATAAGAGCTAGAGCTACCAAATATGGGGACAATATGTGTGAATTCTGCACGGAAATCAAGTTTACTTTGAATTGTTGCCACTCCTCCATCCGCACCCATAAATCGAAAACAAGTCGGAAAGGCTACAGTCGAGCTGACTCGACTGTGATATACCCGCTACAATTCTTCGGAAAAACACGTGCCAAATGTGAACAATGCGTTCTTGCTTTTTATTTCTTTCCGTCTCTAATTTGTTTTGCCTATGCAAGTTCCACTCGATTCTTATTGGATGTTGCCCTTTGCTTTTATTACTCTGCAGTTATAAATTATGCATGTGTGATAGAGACGCCTATACATACATACATATATGCTGCCTCACAATACATCTCAACATATCTAATTAGATTTGTCGTTTGTATTTTGTGTTGCTGCTCAATGTCTCTTTCGATTCTAAGTGGCTTTAAATATACTAAAAATTTATTTTGAATTTTGCAACACACTATAAAATAAAAAAAAATATAAGATACAAAAAAAATAAATTTAAGTCGCCGCGGCACACCCAGGAGTTGAACTCCGGACCTCTCGCTTAACAGTCAACTACCATCACCACTCGACCACTGCATTTCTTACACAATGACCGATAAAATTGCACTATTTATATTTTCGGTGCACATAATTATAAAAAAAAAGTTGCCACATAATTTAAAAAAAAAGTTGCCACATAATTAAAAAAAGTTGTCTGCTGCTGGTGTTGAACTCGGGTACTAACATTAGGAAAAACCGACACAGGCACATGGCCACAAGGCAATACTATTTCTTGAATATCTTCCTTATTTATCGGCCGATCTTATTGAAACTTTCGCAACACGCCCGGATGGTGGTTTTTATCACATGGATAAAAAATGAATGCTGTAGAGCTATATTTGCAGCTATTATCGATTTATTATCGATTTTTGGGGGCGGATGGAGGCGTGGCAAAAATCCAAAATAAACTTGATCTGCGGGCATAATTAACACATATTGTCTCCAAATTTGGTAGCTCTAGCTCTTATAATAGCTGAGATCTAGGTTTTCATACGGACAGACAGACGGACAGACGGACAGACGGACAGACGGACAGACGGACAGACGGACAGACGGACATGGCTATATCGACTCGGCTGTTCATGCTGATTCAGAATATATATACTTTATGGGGTCGGAGATGTCTCCTTCTGCCTGTTACAAACATTTTCGGTTGGCACAAAGTTATAATACCCTTATACTCTTCGAGTAGCGGGTATAAAAATCGATTGTAGCTGCAAATATAGCTCTACAGCAATTATTTCAAATATATGTGATAAAGGCCATCCTGCGGGCGTTTTGCGAAAGTTTCAATAGATCGGCTGATAAAAAAGGAAGATATTTAGGAAAAAGCAGTGGCAAGTGACCATGTGTTTATGTCGTTTTAATCTAAAGTTAGTTCCCGAGTTCAACTCTAGCAGCAGGCAATTGTTATACCAGCCGCTCGTAAAGTAGAAGGGTATTATACCTTTGTGCCAACCGAAAATGTTTGTAACAGGCAGAAGGAGACATCTCCGAACCCATAAAGTATATATATTCCGAATCAGCATGAACAGCCGAGTCGATATAGCAATGGCTGTCTGACCGTCTGACCATCTGTCCGTCTGTCTTTCTGTCCGTCTGACCATCTTACCGTCTGTCCGTCTGTCTTTCTGCCTGTCCGTATGAAAACCTAGATCTCATCTATTATAAGAGCTAGAGCTACCAAGTTTGGGGGCAATATGTGTGAATTCTTCTCGGAAATCAAGTTTATTTTGGATTGTTACCACTCCTCCATCCGCCCCCATAAATCGAAAAAATCGATTGTAGCTGCAAATATAGCTCTACAGCAATTATTTCAAATATATCTGATATAGGCCATCCTGCGGGCGTTTTGCGAAAGTTTCAATAGATCGGCTGATAAAAAGGAAGATATTAAGGAAAAAGCAGTGGCAAGTGACCATGTGTTTATGTCGTTTTAATCTAAAGTTAGTTCCCGAGTTCAACTCTAGCAGCAGGCAATTGTTATACCAGCCGCTCGTAAAGTAGAAGGGTATTATACCTTTGTGCCAACCGAAAATGTTTGTTACAGGCAGAAGGAGACATCTCCGAGCTCATAAAGTATATATATTCCGAATCAGCATGAACAGCCGAGTCGATATAGCAATGGCCGTCTGACCGTCTGACCATCTGTCCGTCTGTCTTTCTGTCCGTCTGACCATCTTACCGTCTGTCCGTCTGTCTTTCTGTCTGTCCGTATGAAAACCTAGATCTCAGCTATTATAAGTGCTAGAGCTACCAAATATGGGGACAATATGTGTGAATTCTGCACGGAAATCAAGTTTATTTTGAATTGTTGCCACTCCTCCATCCGCCCCCATAAATCGAAAAAAAATCGATTGTAGCTGCAAATATAGCTCTACAGCAATTATTTCTTATACATGTGACAAAGGACATCCTGCGAGCGTTTTGCGAAAGTTTCAATAAGATCGGCTGATAAAAAAGGAAGATATTCAAGAAATAGGAGTGCCACGTGACCATGTGTTTATGTCGGTTTTTTCTAATGTTAGTTCCCGAGTCACAACTCCAGCAAGAGGCAATTGTTATTCCCTCTACTCGTAGAGTAGAAGGGTATTATAGCTGTGTGCCAACCGAAAATGTTTCCAACAGGCAGAAGGAGACATCTTCGACCCCATAAAGTATATATATTCTGAATCAGCATGAACAGCCGAGTCGATATAGCAATGGCCGTTTGACCGTCTGATCATCTGTCCGTCTGTCTTTCTGTCCGTCTGACCATCTTACCGTCTGTCCGTCTATCTTTCTGTCTGTCCGTATGAAAACCTAGATCTCAGCTATTATAAGTGCTAGAGCTACTAAATATGGGGACAATATGTGTAAATTCTGCACGGAAATCAAGTTTATTTTGAATTGTTGCCACTCCTCCATCCGCCAACAAAACTCGAAAAAAATCGATGGTAGCTGCAAATATAGCTCTACAGCAATTATTTCTTATTCATGTGATAAAGTCCATCCTGCGGGCGTATTCAATAAGATCGGCTGATAAATAAAGAGGATATTCAAAAAATTGGAGTGCCATGTGACCATGTGGTTTATGTGGGTTTTTTCCAAAATTAGTTCCCCAGTTCAACTCCAGCAGCAGCCAATTGTTATTCCCTCTACTCGTAAAGTAGAATGGTATTATAGCTTTGTGCCAACCGAAAATGTTTGTTACAGGCAGAAGGAGACATCTCCGACCCCATAAAGTATATATATTCTGAATCAGCATGAACAGCCGAGTCGATATATCAATGGCCGTCTGACCGTCTGACCATCTGTCCGTCTGTCTTTCTGTCCGTCTGACCATCTTACCGTCTGTCCGTCTGTCTTTCTGTCTGTCCGTATGAAAACCTAGATCTCAGCTTTTATAAGTGCTAGAGCTACTAAATATGGGGACAATATGTGTGAATTCTGCATAGAAATCAAGTTTATTTTGAATTGTTGCCACTCCTCCATCCGCCAACATAACTCGAAAAAAATCGATTGTAGCTGCAAATATAGCTCTACAGCAATTATTTCTTATACATGTGATAAAGTCCATCCTGCGGGCGTATTCAATAAGATCGGCTGATAAATAAAGAGGATATTCAGGAAATAGGAGTGCCATGTGACCATGTGTTTATGTCGGTTTTTTCTAAAGTTAGTTTCCGAGTTCAACTCCAGCAGCAGCCAATTGTTATTCCATAACAACATAAATCGAAAAAAATCGATTGTAGCTGCAAATATAGCTCTACAGAAATTATTTCAAATATATGTGATAAAGGCCATCTTGCGGGCGTTTTGCGAAAGTTTCAATAAGATCGGCTGATAAAAGAGGAAGATATTCAGGAAATAGGAGTGTCATGTGACCATGTGTTTATGTCGGTTTTTTCTAAAGTTAGTTCCCGAGTTCAAGTCCAGCAGCAGCCAATTGTTATACCAGCCGCTCGTAGAGTAGAAGGGTATTATAGCTTTGTGCCAACCGAAAATGTTTGTAAGAGGCAGAAGGAGACATCTCCGACCTCATAAAGTATATATATTCTGAATCAGCATGAACAGCCGAGTCGATATATCAATGTCCGTCTGGCTGTTTGGCCGTCTGACCGTCTGACAATCTGTCCGTCTATCTTTCTGTCTGTCAGTTATTATAAGTGCTAGAGCTACCAAATATGGGGACAATATGTGTAAATTCTGCACGGAAATCAAGTTTATTTTGAATTGTTGCCACTCCTCCATCCGCCCCCATAGCTGCAAATATAGCTCTACAGAAATTATTTCAAATATATGTGATAAAGGCCATCTTGCGGGCGTTTTGCGAAAGTTTCAATAAGATCGGCTGATAAAAAAGGAAGATATTCAGGAAATAGGAGTGCCATGTGACCATGTGTTTATGTCGTTTTAATCTAAAGTTAGTTCCCGAGTTCAACTCTAGCAGCAGGCAATTGTTATACCAACCGCTTGTAAAATAGAAGTGTATTATACCTTTGTGCCAACCGAAAATGTTTGTAACAGGCAGAAGGAGACATCTCCGACTCCATAAAGTATATATATACCGAATCAGCATGAACAGCCGAGTCGATATAGCAATGGCCGTCTGACCGTCTGACCATCTCTCCGTATGTCTTTCTGTCCGTCTGACCATCTTACCGTCTGTCCGTCTGTCTTTCTGTCTGTCCGTATGAAAACCTTGATCTCAGCTTTTATAAGAGCTAGAGCTACCAAATATGGGGACAATATGTGTGAATTCTGCACGGAAATCAAGTTTATTTTGGATTGTTACCACTCCTCCATCCGCCCCCATAAATCGAAAAAAAATCGATTGTAGCTGCAAACATAGCTCTACAGCAATTATTTCAAATATATATGATAAAGGCCAACCTGCGGACGTTTTGCGAAAGTTTCAATAGATCGGCTGATAAAAAAGGAAGATATTCAGGAAATAGGAGTGCCATGTGACCATGTGTTTATGTCGTTTTAATCTAAAGTTAGTTCCCGAGTTCAACTCTAGCAGCTGGCAATTGTTATACCAACCGCTTGTAAAGTAGAAGGGTATTATAGCTTTGTGCCAACCGAAAATGTTTGTAACAGGCAGAAGGAGACATCTCCGACCCCATAAAGTATATATATTCCGAATCAGCACGAATAGCCGAGTCGATATAGCAATGTCCATCTGGCCGTTTGGCCGTCTGACCGTCTGACCATCTGTCCGTCTGTCTTTCTGTCCGTCTGACCGTCTGACCATCAGTCCGTCTGCCTATCTATCTTTCTGCGGTCTGTATGAAAACCTAGATCTCAGCTATTATAAGAGCTAGAGCTACCAAGTTTGGGGACAATATGTGTGAATTCTACACGGAAATAAAGTTTATTTTGAATTGTTGCCACTCCTCCATCCGCCCCCATAAATCGAAAAAAATCGATTTCAACTGCAAATATAGCTCTACAGCAATTACTTCTTATACATATGATAAAGTCCATTCTGCCGGCGTTTTGCGAATATTTCATTAAGATCGGCTGATAAATAAGGAGGATATTCAGTAAATAGGAGTGCCATGTGACCATGGTTTTATGTCGGTTTTTTCTAATGTTAGTTCCGAGTCACAACTCCAGCAACAGGCAATTGTTATTCCCTCTACTCGTAGAGTAGTAGGGTATTATAGCTTTGTTCCAACCGAAAATGTAACTAACAGGCAAAAGGACACATCTTCGACCCCATAAAGTATATATCTTGCGAATCAGCATGAACAGCCGAGTCGATATAGCAATGTCCGTCTGGCCGTTTGGCCGTCTGACCGTCTGACCATCTGTCCGTCTGTCTTTCTGTCCGTCTGACCGTCTGACCATCTTACCGTCTGTCTTTCTGTCTGTCCATATGAAAACCTAGATCTCAGCTTTTATAAGAGCTAGAGCTACCAAATATGGGGACAATATGTGTGAATTCTGCACGGAAATCAAGTTTATTTTGGATTGTTACCACTCCTCCATCCGCCCCCATAAATCGAAAAAAAATCGATTGTAGCTGCAAATATAGCTCTACAGCAATTATTTCAAATATATGTGATAAAGGCCATCCTGCGGGCGTTTTGCGAAAGTTTCAATAAGATCGGCTGATAAAAGAGGAAGATATTCAGGAAATAAGAGTGTCATGTGACCATGTGTTTATGTCGGTTTTTTCTAAAGTTAGTTCCCGAGTTCAAGTCCAGCAGCAGCCAATTGTTATACCAACCGCTTGTAAAGTAGAAGGGTATTATAGCTTTGTGCCAACCGAAAATGTTTGTAACAGGCAGAAGGAGACATCTCCGACCCCATAAAGTATATATATTCCGAATCAGCACGAATAGCCGAGTCGATATAGCAATGTCCATCTGGCCGTTTGGCCGTCTGACCGTCTGACCATCTGTCCGTCTGTCTTTCTGTCCGTCTGACCGTCTGACCATCAGTCCGTCTGTCTATCTATCTTTCTGCGGTCTGTATGAAAACCTAGATCTCAGCTATTATAAGAGCTAGAGCTACCAAGTTTGGGGACAATATGTGTGAATTCTACACGGAAATAAAGTTTATTTTGAATTGTTGCCACTCCTCCATCCGCCCCCATAAATCGAAAAAAATCGATTTCAACTGCAAATATAGCTCTACAGCAATTACTTCTTATACATATGATAAAGTCCATTCTGCCGGCGTTTTGCGAATATTTCATTAAGATCGGCTGATAAATAAGGAGGATATTCAGTAAATAGGAGTGCCATGTGACCATGGTTTTATGTCGGTTTTTTCTAATGTTAGTTCCGAGTCACAACTCCAGCAACAGGCAATTGTTATTCCCTCTACTCGTAGAGTAGTAGGGTATTATAGCTTTGTTCCAACCGAAAATGTAACTAACAGGCAAAAGGACACATCTTCGACCCCATAAAGTATATATCTTGCGAATCAGCATGAACAGCCGAGTCGATATAGCAATGTCCGTCTGGCCGTTTGGCCGTCTGACCGTCTGACCATCTGTCCGTCTGTCTTTCTGTCCGTCTGACCGTCTGACCATCTTACCGTCTGTCTTTCTGTCTGTCCATATGAAAACCTAGATCTCAGCTTTTATAAGAGCTAGAGCTACCAAATATGGGGACAATATGTGTGAATTCTGCACGGAAATCAAGTTTATTTTGGATTGTTACCACTCCTCCATCCGCCCCCATAAATCGAAAAAAAATCGATTGTAGCTGCAAATATAGCTCTACAGCAATTATTTCAAATATATGTGATAAAGGCCATCCTGCGGGCGTTTTGCGAAAGTTTCAATAAGATCGGCTGATAAAAGAGGAAGATATTCAGGAAATAGGAGTGTCATGTGACCATGTGTTTATGTCGGTTTTTTCTAAAGTTAGTTCCCGAGTTCAAGTCCAGCAGCAGCCAATTGTTATACCAGCCGCTCGTAGAGTAGAAGGGTATTATAGCTTTGTGCCAACCGAAAATGTTTGTAAGAGGCAGAAGGAGACATCTCCGACCCCATAAAGTATATATATTGCGATTCAGCACGAATAGCCGAGTCGATGTAGCCATGTCCGTCTGGCCGTTTGACCGTCTAGTCGTCTGACCGTCTGACCATCTGTCCGTCTATCTTTCTGTATGAAAACCTAGATCTCATCTATTATAAGAGCTAGAGCTACCAAGCTTGGGGACAATATGTGTGAATTCTGGACGGAAATCAAATTTATTTTGAAATGTTGCCACTCCTCCATCCGCCCCCATAAATCGAAAAAAATCGATTGTAGCTGCAAATATACCTGTACAGCAATTATTTCTTATACATGTGATAAAGGCCATCCTGCGGGCGTTTTCCGAAAGTTTCAATAAGATCGGCTGATAAAAAAGGAATATATTCGGGAAATAGGAGTGCCATGTGACCATGTGCTTATGTCGGTTTTTTCTAAAGTTAGTTCCCGAGTTCAAGTCCAGCAGCAGCCAATTGTTATACCAGCCGCTCGTAGAGTAGAAGGGTATTATAGCTTTGTGCGAACCGAAAATGTTTGTAACAGGCAGAAGGAGACATCTCCGACCCCATAAAGTATATATATTCCGAATCAGCACGAATAGCCGAGTCGATGTAGCCATGTCCGTCTGGCCGTTTGACCGTCTAGTCGTCTGACCGTCTGACCATCTATCCGTCTGTCCGTCTATCTTTCTGTATGAAAACCTAGACCTCATCTATTATAAGAGCTAGAGCTACCAAGTTTGGGGGCAATATGTGTGAATTCTGCTCGGAAATCAAGTTTATTTTGGATTGTTACCACTCCTCCATCCGCCCCCATAAATCGAAAAAAATCGATTGTAGCTGCAAATATAGCTCTACAGCAATTATTTCAAATATATATGATATAGGCCATCCTGCGGGCGTTTTGCGAAAGTTTCAATAGATCGGCTGATAAAAAAGGAAGATATTTAGGAAATAGCAGTGGCAAGTGACCATGTGTTTATGTCGTTTTAATCTAAAGTTAGTTTCCGAGTTCAACTCCAGCAGCAGCCAATTGTTATACCAGCCGCTCGTAAAGTAGAAGGGTATTATAGCTTTGTGCCAACCGAAAATGTTTGTAACAGGCAGAAGGAGACATCTCCGACCCCATAAAGTATATATATTCCGAATCAGCACGAATAGCCGAGTCGATATAGCAATGTCCGTCTGGCCGTTTGGCCGTCTGACCGTCTGACCATCTGTCCGTCTGTCTTTCTGTCCGTCTGACCATCTTACCGTCTGTCCGTCTGTCTTTCTGTCTGTCCATATGAAAACCTAGATCTCAGCTTTTATAAGAGCTAGAGCTACCAAGCTTGGGGACTATATGTGTGAATTCTGCACGGAAATCAAGTTTATTTTGAATTGTTGCCACTCCTCCATCCGCCAACATAAATCGAAAAAAATCGATTGTAGCTGCAAATATAGCTCTACAGCAATTTTTTCTTATACATGTAATAAAGGCCATCCTGCGGGCGTTTTGCGAAAGTTTCAATAAGATCGTCTGATAAAAAAGGAAGATATTCAGGAAATAGGAGTGCCATGTGACCATGTGTTTATGTCGGTTTTTTCTAAAGTTAGTTTCCGAGTTCAACTCCAGCAGCAGCCAATTGTTATTCCATAACAACATAAATCGAAAAAAATCGATTGTAGCTGCAAATATAGCTCTACAGAAATTATTTCAAATATATGTGATAAAGGCCATCCTGCGGGCGTTTTGCGAAAGTTTCAATAAGATCGGCTGATAAAAGAGGAAGATATTCAGGAAATAGGAGTGTCATGTGACCATGTGTTTATGTCGGTTTTTTCTAAAGTTAGTTCCCGAGTTCAAGTCCAGCAGCAGCCAATTGTTATACCAGCCGCTCGTAGAGTAGAAGGGTATTATAGCTTTGTGCCAACCGAAAATGTTTGTAAGAGGCAGAAGGAGACATCTCCGACCCCATAAAGTATATATATTGCGATTCAGCACGAATAGCCGAGTCGATGTAGCCATGTCCGTCTGGCCGTTTGACCGTCTAGTCGTCTGACCGTCTGACCATCTGTCCGTCTATCTTTCTGTATGAAAACCTAGATCTCATCTATTATAAGAGCTAGAGCTACCAAACTTGGGGACAATATGTGTGAATTCTGGACGGAAATCAAATTTATTTTGAAATGTTGCCACTCCTCCATCCGCCCCCATAAATCGAAAAAAATCGATTGTAGCTGCAAATATACCTGTACAGCAATTATTTCTTATACATGTGATAAAGGCCATCCTGCGGGCGTTTTCCGAAAGTTTCAATAAGATCGGCTGATAAAAAAGGAATATATTCGGGAAATAGGAGTGCCATGTGACCATGTGCTTATGTCGGTTTTTTCTAAAGTTAGTTCCCGAGTTCAAGTCCAGCAGCAGCCAATTGTTATACCAGCCGCTCGTAGAGTAGAAGGGTATTATAGCTTTGTGCGAACCGAAAATGTTTGTAACAGGCAGAAGGAGACATCTCCGACCCCATAAAGTATATATATTCCGAATCAGCACGAATAGCCGAGTCGATGTAGCCATGTCCGTCTGGCCGTTTGACCGTCTAGTCGTCTGACCGTCTGACCATCTGTCCGTCTGTCCGTCTATCTTTCTGTATGAAAACCTAGACCTCATCTATTATAAGAGCTAGAGCTACCAAGTTTGGGGGCAATATGTGTGAATTCTGCTCGGAAATCAAGTTTATTTTGGATTGTTACCATTCCTCCATCCGCCCCCATAAATCGAAAAAAATCGATTGTAGATGCAAATATAGCTCTACAGCAATTATTTCTTATACATGTCATAAAGGCCATCCTGCGGGCGTTTTCCGAAAGTTTCAATAAGATCGGCTGATAAAAAAGGAAGATATTCAGGAAATAGGAGTGCCATGTGACCATATGTTTATGTCGGTTTTTTCTAAAGTTAAATTCCGAGTTCAACTCCAGCAGCAGCCAATTGTTATACCAGCCGCTCGTAGAGTAGAAGGGTATTATAGCTTTGTGCCAACCGAAAATGTTTGTAACAGGCAGAAGGAGACATCTCCGACCCCATAAAGTATATATATTCCGAATCAGCACGAATAGCCGAGTCGATATAGCCATGTCCGTCTGGCCGTTTGACCGTCTAGTCGTCTGACCGTCTGACCATCTGTCCGTCTGTCCGTCTATCTTTCTGTATGAAAACCTAGACCTCATCTATTATAAGAGCTAGAGCTACCAAGTTTGGGGGCAATATGTGTGAATTCTGCTCGGAAATCAAGTTTATTTTGGATTGTTGCCACTCCTCCATCCGCCCCCATAAATCGAAAAAAAATCGATTGTAGCTGCAAATATACCTGTACAGCAATTATTTCTTATACATGTGATAAAGGCCATCCTGCGGGCGTTTTCCGAAAGTTTCAATAAGATCGGCTGATAAAAAAGGAAGATATTCAGGAAATAGGAGTGCCATGTGACCATGTGTTTATGTCGGTTTTTTCTAAAGTTAGTTTCCGAGTTCAACTCCAGCAGCAGCCAATTGTTATACCTTAACAACATAAATCGAAAAAAATCGATTGTAGCTGCAGATATAGCTCTACAGAAATTATTTCAAATATATGTGATAAAGGCCATCCTGCGGGCGTTTTGCGAAAGTTTCTATAAGATCTGCTGATAAAAAAGGAAGATATTCAGGAAATAGGAGTGTCATGTGACCATGTGTTTATGTCGGTTTTTTCTAAAGTTAGTTCCCGAGTTCAAGTCCAGCAGCAGCCAATTGTTATACCAGCCGCTCGTAGAGTAGAAGGGTATTATAGCTTTGTGCCAACCGAAAATGTTTGTAAGAGGCAGAAGGAGACATCTCCGACCCCATAAAGTATATATATTGCGGATTCAGCACGAATAGCCGAGTCGATGTAGCCATGTCCGTCTGGCCGTTTGACCGTCTAGTCGTCTGACCGTCTGACCATCTGTCCGTCTATCTTTCTGTATGAAAACCTAGATCTCATCTATTATAAGAGCTAGAGCTACCAAGCTTGGGGACAATATGTGTGAATTCTGGACGGAAATCAAGTTTATTTTGAAATGTTGCCACTCCTCCATCCGCCAACAAAAATCGAAAAAAATCGATTGTAGCTGCAAATATACCTGTACAGCAATTATTTCTTATACATGTGATAAAGGCCATCCTGCGGGCGTTTTCCGAAAGTTTCAATAAGATCGGCTGATAAAAAAGGAATATATTCGGGAAATAGGAGTGCCATGTGACCATGTGCTTATGTCGGTTTTTTCTAAAGTTAGTTCCCGAGTTCAAGTCCAGCAGCAGCCAATTGTTATACCAGCCGCTCGTAGAGTAGAAGGGTATTATAGCTTTGTGCCAACCGAAAATGTTTGTAAGAGGCAGAAGGAGACATCTCCGACCCCATAAAGTATATATATTGCGATTCAGCACGAATAGCCGAGTCGATGTAGCCATGTCCGTCTGGCCGTTTGACCGTCTAGTCGTCTGACCGTCTGACCATCTGTCCGTCTATCTTTCTGTATGAAAACCTAGATCTCATCTATTATAAGAGCTAGAGCTACCAAGCTTGGGGACAATATGTGTGAATTCTGGACGGAAATCAAATTTATTTTGAAATGTTGCCACTCCTCCATCCGCCCCCATAAATCGAAAAAAAATCGATTGTAGCTGCAAATATACCTGTACAGCAATTATTTCTTATACATGTGATAAAGGCCATCCTGCGGGCGTTTTCCGAAAGTTTCAATAAGATCGGCTGATAAAAAAGGAATATATTCGGGAAATAGGAGTGCCATGTGACCATGTGCTTATGTCGGTTTTTTCTAAAGTTAGTTCCCGAGTTCAAGTCCAGCAGCAGCCAATTGTTATACCAGCCGCTCGTAGAGTAGAAGGGTATTATAGCTTTGTGCCAACCGAAAATGTTTGTAAGAGGCAGAAGGAGACATCTCCGACCCCATAAAGTATATATATTGCGATTCAGCACGAATAGCCGAGTCGATGTAGCCATGTCCGTCTGGCCGTTTGACCGTCTAGTCGTCTGACCGTCTGACCATCTGTCCGTCTATCTTTCTGTATGAAAACCTAGATCTCATCTATTATAAGAGCTAGAGCTACCAAGCTTGGGGACAATATGTGTGAATTCTGGACGGAAATCAAATTTATTTTGAAATGTTGCCACTCCTACATCCGCCCCCATAAATCGAAAAAAATCGATTGTAGCTGCAAATATACCTGTACAGCAATTATTTCTTATACATGTGATAAAGGCCATCCTGCGGGCGTTTTCCGAAAGTTTCAATAAGATCGGCTGATAAAAAAGGAATATATTCGGGAAATAGGAGTGCCATGTGACCATGTGCTTATGTCGGTTTTTTCTAAAGTTAGTTCCCGAGTTCAAGTCCAGCAGCAGCCAATTGTTATACCAGCCGCTCGTAGAGTAGAAGGGTATTATAGCTTTGTGCCAACCGAAAATGTTTGTAACAGGCAGAAGGAGACATCTCCGACCCCATAAAGTATATATATTCCGAATCAGCACGAATAGCCGAGTCGATATAGCCATGTCCGTCTGGCCGTTTGACCGTCTAGTCGTCTGACCGTCTGACCATCTGTCCGTCTGTCCGTCTATCTTTCTGTATGAAAACCTAGACCTCATCTATTATAAGAGCTAGAGCTACCAAGTTTGGGGGCAATATGTGTGAATTCTGCTCGGAAATCAAGTTTATTTTGGATTGTTACCATTCCTCCATCCGCCCCCATAAATCGAAAAAAATCGATTGTAGCTGCAAATATAGCTCTACAGCAATTATTTCTTATACATGTAATAAAGGCCATCCTGCGGGCGTTTTCCGAAAGTTTCAATAAGATCGGCTGATAAAAAAGGAAGATATTCAGGAAAAAGGAGTGCCATGTGACCATGTGTTTATGTCGGTTTTTTCTAAAGTTAAATTCCGAGTTCAAGTCCAGCAGCAGCCAATTGTTATACCAGCCGCTCGTAGAGTAGAAGGGTATTATAGCTTTGTGCCAACCGAAAATGTTTGTAACAGGCAGAAGGAGACATCTCCGACCCCATAAAGTATATATATTCCGAATCAGCACGAATAGCCGAGTCGATATAGCCATATCCGTCTGGCCGTATGACCGTCTAGTCGTCTGACCGTCTGACCATCTGTCCGTCTGTCCGTCTATCTTTCTGTATGAAAACCTAGACCTCATCTATTATAAGAGCTAGAGCTACCAAGTTTGGGGACAATATGTGTGAATTCTGCTCGGAAATCAAGTTTATTTTGGATTGTTGCCACTCCTCCATCCGCCCCCATAAATCGAAAAAAAATCGATTGTAGCTGCAAATATACCTGTACAGCAATTATTTCTTATACATGTGATAAAGGCCATCCTGCGGGCGTTTTGCGAAAGTTTCTATAAGATCGGCTGATAAAAAAGGAAGATATTCAGGAAATAGCAGTATCATGTGACCATGTGTTTATGTCGGTTTTTTCTAAAGTTAGTTTCCGAGTTGAAGTCCAGCAGCAGCCAATTGTTATTTACCTTAACAACCCCCATAAATCGAAAAAAAACGATTGTAGCTGCAAATATAGCTCTACAGAAATTATTTCTAATATATGTGATAAAGGCCATCCTGCGGGCGTTTTGCGAAAGTTTCTATAAGATCGGCTGATAAAAAAGGAAGATATTCAGGAAATAGTATTGCACTGTGACCATGTGTTTATGTCGGTTTTTTCTAAAGTTAGTTTCCGAGTTGAAGTCCAGCAGCAGCCAATTGTTATACTTGCCGCTCGTAGAGTAGAAGGGTATTATAGCTTTGTGCCAACCGAAAATGTTTGTAAGAGGCAGAAGGAGACATCTCCGACCCCATAAAGTATATATATATTCCGTCTGGCCGTTTGACCGTCTAGTCGTCTGACCGTCTGACCATCTGTCCGTCTATCTTTCTGTATGAAAACCTAGATCTCATCTATTATAAGAGCTAGAGCTACCAAGTTTGGGGACAATATGTGTGAATTCTGCACGGAAATCAAGTTTATTTTGGATTGTTACCACGCCTCCATCCGCCCCAATAAATCGAAAAAAATCGATTGTAGCTGCAAATATAGCTCTACAGCAATTATTTCTTATACATGTGATAAAGGACATCCTGCGGGCGTTTTGCGCAAAGTTTCAATAAGATCGGCTGATAAATAAGGAAGATATTCAGGAAATAGGAGTGTCATGTGACCATGTGCTTATGTCGGTTTTTTCTAAAGTTAGTTCCCGAGTTCAACTCCAGCAACAGGCAATTGTTATACCAGCCGCTCGTAAAGTAGAAGGGTATTATAACTTTGTGCCAACCGAATATGTTTGTAACAGGCAGAAGGAGACATCTCCGACCCCATAAATTATATATATATTCCGTCTGGCCGTTTGACCGTCTAGTCGTCTGACCGTCTGACCATCTGTCCGTCTGTCCTTCTATCTTTCTGTATGAAAACCTAGATCTCATCTATTATAAGAGCTAGAGCTACCAAATATGGGGACAATATGTGTTAATTCTGCTCGCAGATCAAGTTTATTTTGGATTTTCGCCACGCCTCCATCCGCCCCCACAAATCGAAAAAAATCGATTGTAGCTGCAAATATAGCTCTACAGCAATTATTTCTTATACATGTGATAAAAACCACCATTCGGGCGTTTTGGGAAAGTTTCAATAAGATCGGCCGATAAATAAGGAAGATATTCAAGAAATAGTATTGCACTGTGGCCATGTGCTTATGTCGGTTTTTTCCTAAAGTCAGACCCGAGTTCAACTCCAGCAGCAGCCAACTTTTTATACCCGCCGCTCGTAGAGTAGAAGGGTATTATAGCTTTGTGCCAACCGAAAATGTTTGTAACAGGCAGAAGGAGACATCTCCGACCCCATAAAGTATATATATTCCGAATCAGCACGAACAGCCGAGTCGATATAGCCATGTCCGTCTGGCCGTTTGACCGTCTAGTCGTTGACCGTCTGACCATCTGTCCGTCTGTCCGTCTATCCTCCGTATGAACACCTAGATCTCATCTATTATAAGAGCTAGAGCTACCAAATTTGGGGACAATATGTGTTAATTCTGTACGCAGATCAAGTTTATTTTGGATTTTCGCCACGCCTCCATCCGCCCCCACAAATCGAAAAAAAGTCGATTGTAGCTGCAAATATAGCTCTACAGCAATCATGTGATAAAAACCACCATGCGGGCGTGTTGGCAAAGTTTCAATAAGATCGGCCGATAAATAAGGAAGATATTCAAGAAATAGTATTGCACTGTGGCCATGTGCTTATGTCGGTTTTTCCTAATGTCAGAACCCGAGTTCAACTCCAGCAGCAGACAACTTTTTATACCCGCTACTCGAAGAGTATAAGGGTATTATAACTTTGTGCCAACCGAAAATGTTTGTAACAGGCAGAAGGAGACATCTCCGACCCCATAAAGTATATATATTTTGAATCAGCATGAACAGACGAGTCGATATAGCCATGTCCGTCTGTCCGTCTGTCCGTCCGTGTGAACACCTAGATCTCAGCTATTATAAGAGCTAGAGCTACCAAATTTGGGGACAATATGTGTTAATTCTGCTCGCAGATCAAATTTATTTTGGATTTTCGCCACGCCTCCATCCGCTCCCACAAATCGAAAAAAAGTCGATTGTAGCTGCAAATATAGCTCTACAGCAATCATTTTTTATACATGTGATAAAAACCACCATGCGGGCGTGTTGGCAAAGTTTCAATAAGATCGGCCGATAAATAAGGAAGATATTCAAGAAATAGTATTGCACTGTGGCCTTGTCCGTCTGTCCGTCTGTCCGTCCGTGTGAACACCTAGATCTCATCTATTATAAGAGCTAGAGCTACCAAATTTGGGGACAATATGTGTTAATTCTGTACGCAGATCAAGTTTATTTTGGATTTTCGCCACGCCTCCATCCGCCCCCACAAATCGAAAAAAAGTCGATTGTAGCTGCAAATATAGCTCTACAGCAATCATGTGATAAAAACCACCATGCGGGCGTGTTGGCAAAGTTTCAATAAGATCGGCCGATAAATAAGGAAGATATTCAAGAAATAGTATTGCACTGTGGCCATGTGCTTATGTCGGTTTTTCCTAATGTCAGAACCCGAGTTCAACTCCAGCAGCAGACAACTTTTTATACCCGCTACTCGAAGAGTATAAGGGTATTATAACTTTGTGCCAACCGAAAATGTTTGTAACAGGCAGAAGGAGACATCTCCGACCCCATAAAGTATATATATTTTGAATCAGCATGAACAGACGAGTCGATATAGCCATGTCCGTCTGTCCGTCTGTCCGTCCGTGTGAACACCTAGATCTCAGCTATTATAAGAGCTAGAGCTACCAAATTTGGGGACAATATGTGTTAATTCTGCTCGCAGATCAAATTTATTTTGGTATTTTCACGCTTCCATCGCTGCCACAAACCGAAAATAAGTCGATTGTAACAGCAAAGAGATAGCTCCGATAAAGTATATAATATTTTTATACATGTGATAAAAAGCCGGGCGTGTTGGCAAAGTTTCAATAAGATCGGCCGATAAATAAGGAAGATATTCAAGAAATAGTATTGCACTGTGGCCTTGTCCGTCTGTCCGTCTGTCCGTCCGTGTGAACACCTAGATCTCATCTATTATAAGAGCTAGAGCTACCAAATTTGGGGACAATATGTGTTAATTCTGTACGCAGATCAAGTTTATTTTGGATTTTCGCCACGCCTCCATCCGCCCCCACAAATCGAAAAAAAATCGATTGTAGCTGCAAATATAGCTCTACAGCAATTTCATGTGATAAAAACCACCATGCGGGCGTGTTGGCAAAGTTTCAATAAGATCGGCCGATAAATAAGGAAGATATTCAAGAAATAGTATTGCACTGTGGCCATGTGCTTATGTCGGTTTTTCCTAATGTCAGAACCCGAGTTCAACTCCAGCAGCAGACAAATTTTTATACCCGCTACTCGAAGAGTATAAGGGTATTATAACTTTGTGCCAACCGAAAATGTTTGTAACAGGCAGAAGGAGACATCTCCGACCCCATAAAGTATATATATTCTGAATCAGCATGAATAGCCGAGTCGATATAGCCATGTCCGTCTGGCCGTTGTCTCCTTCCGTCTGTCCGTCCGTGTGAACACCTAGATCTCATCTATTATAAGAGCTAGAGCTACCAAATTTGGGGACAATATGTGTTAATTCTGTACGCAGATCAAGTTTATTTTGGATTTTCGCCACGCCTCCATCCGCCCCCACAAATCGAAAAAAATCGATTGTAGCTGCAAATATAGCTCTACAGCAATCATTTTTTATACATGTGATAAAAACCACCATGCGGGCGTGTTGGCAAAGTTTCAATAAGATCGGCCGATAAATAAGGAAGATATTCAAGGAAATAGTATTGCACTGTGGCCATGTGCTTATGTCGGTTTTTTCTAAAGTTAGATCCCGAGTTCAACTCCAGCAGCAGGCAATTGTTATACCCGCCGCTCGTAGAGTAGAAGGGTATTATAGCTTTGTGCCAACCGAAAATGTTTGTAACAGGCAGAAGGAGACATCTCCGACCCCATAAAGTATATATATTCCGAATCAGCACGAATAGCCGAGTCGATATAGCCATGTCCGTCTGGCCGTTTGACCGTCTAGTCGTCTGACCGACTGACCTCTGTCCGTCTGTCCGTCATCTTTCTGTATGAAAACCTAGATCTCATCTATTATAAGAGCTAGAGCTACCAAATTTGGGGACAATATGTGTGAATTCTGCTCGCAAATCAAGTTTATTTTGGATTTTTGCCACTCCTCCATCCGCCCCCATAAATCGAAAAAAAATCGATTGTAGCTGCAAATATAGCTCTACAGCAATTATTTCTTATACAGGTGATAAAGGCCATACTGCGGGCGTTTTGCGAAAGTTTTAATAAGATCGGCTGATAAAAAAGGAAGATATTCAGGAAATAGGAGTGCCATGTGCCCATGTGTTTATGTCGCTTTTTTCTAAAGTTAGTTCCTGAGTTCAACTCCAGCAACAGGCAATTGTTATACCAGCCGCTCGTAGAGTAGAAGGGTATTATAGCTTTGTGCCAACCGAAAATGTTTGTAACAGGCAGAAGGAGACATCTCCGACCCCATAAAGTATATATATTCCGAATCAGCACGAATAGCCGAGTCGATATAGCCATGTCCGTCTGGCCGTTTGACCGTCTAGTCGTCTGACCGTCTGACCATCTGTCCGTCTACCTTTCTGTATGAAAACCTAGATCTCATCTATTATAAGAGCTAGAGCTACCAAGTTTGGGGACAATATGTGTGAATTCTGCTCGGAAATCAAGTTTATTTTGGATTGTTACCACTCCTCCATCCGCCCCCATAAATCGAAAAAAATCGATTGTAGCTGCAAATATAGCTCTACAGCAATTATTTCAAATATATGTGATAAAGGCCATCCTGCGGGCGTTTTGCGAAAGTTTCAATAAGATCGGCTGATAAAAAAGGAAGATATTCAGGAAATAGGAGTGCCATGTGACCATGTGTTTATGTCGGTTTTTTCTAAAGTTAGTTCCCGAGTTCAACTCCAGCAACAGGCAATTGTTATACCAGCCGCTCGTAAAGTAGAAGGGTATTATAGCTTTGTGCCAACCGAATATGTTTGTAACAGGCAGAAGGAGACATCTCCGACCCCATAAAGTATATATATTCCGAATCAGCACGAATAGCCGAGTCGATATAGCCATGTCCGTCTGGCCGTTTGACCGTCTAGTCGTCTGACCGTCTGACCATCTGTCCGTCTGTCCTATCTTTCCGTGTGAAAACCTAGATCTCATCTATTATAAGAGCTAGAGCTACCAAGTTTGGGGACAATATGTGTGAATTCTGCACGGAAATCAAGTTTATTTTGGATTGTTACCACTCCTCCATCCGCCCCCATAAATCGAAAAAAAATCGATTGTAGCTGCAAATATAGCTCTACAGCAATTATTTCAAATATATGTGATAAAAGCCATCCTGCGGGCGTTTTGGGAAAGTTTCAATAAGATCGGCTGATAAAAAAGGAAGATATTCAGGAAATAGGAGTGCCATGTGACCATGTGTTTATGTCGGTTTTTTCTAAAGTTAGTTCCCGAGTTCAACTCCAGCAACAGGCAATTGTTATACCAGCCGCTCGTAAAGTAGAAGGGTATTATAGCTTTGTGCCAACCGAATATGTTTGTAACAGGCAGAAGGAGACATCTCCGACCCCATAAAGTATATATATTCCGAATCAGCACGAATAGCCGAGTCGATATAGCCATGTCCGTCTGGCCGTTTGACCGTCTAGTCGTCTGACCGTCTGACCTTCTGTCCGTCTGTCCGTCTATCTTTCTGTATGAAAACCTAGATCTCATCTATTATAAGAGCTAGAGCTACCAAGTTTGGGGACAATATGTGTTAATTCTGCACGCAGATCAAGTTTATTTTGGATTTTTGCCACGCCTCCATCCGCCCCCATAAATCGAAAAAAAGTCGATTGTAGCTGCAAATATAGCTCTACAGCAATTATTTTTAATAAATGTTATAAAGGCCATCCTGCGGGCGTTTTGCGCAAAGTTTCAATAAGATCGGCTGATAAAAAAGGAAGATATTCAGGAAATAGGAGTGCCATGTGGCCATGTGTTTATGTCGGTTTTTTCTAAAGTTAGTTCCCGAGTTCAACTCCAGCAGCAGCCAATTGTTATACCAGCCGCTCGTAGAGTAGAAGGGTATTATAGCTTTGTGCCAACCGAAAATGTTTGTAACAGGCAGAAGGAGACATCTCCGACCCCATAAAGTATATATATTCCGAATCAGCACGAATAGCCGAGTCGATATAGCCATGTCCGTCTGGCCGTTTGACCGTCTAGTCGTCTGACCGTCTGACCATCTGTCCGTCTACCTTTCTGTATGAAAACCTAGATCTCATCTATTATAAGAGCTAGAGCTACCAAGTTTGGGGACAATATGTGTGAATTCTGCTCGGAAATCAAGTTTATTTTGGATTGTTACCACTCCTCCATCCGCCCCCATAAATCGAAAAAAATCGATTGTAGCTGCAAATATATCTCTACAGCAATTATTTCTTATACATGTGATAAAGGCCATCCTGCGGGCGTTTTGCGAAAGTTTCAATAAGATCGGCTGATAAAAAAGGAAGATATTCAGGAAATAGGAGTGCCATGTGACCATGTGTTTATGTCGGTTTTTTCTAAAGTTAGTTCCCGAGTTCAACTCCAGCAACAGGCAATTGTTATACCAGCCGCTCGTAGAGTAGAAGGGTATTATAGCTTTGTGCCAACCGAAAATGTTTGTAACAGGCAGAAGGAGACATCTCCGACCCCATAAAGTATATATATTCCGATTCAGCATGAATAGCCGAGTCGATATAGCCATGTCCGTCTGGCCGTTTGACCGTCTAGTCGTCTGACCGTCTGACCATCTGTCCGTCTGTCCGTCTATCTTTCTGTATGAAAACCTAGATCTCATCCATTATAAGAGCTAGAGCTACCAAGTTTGGGGACAATATGTGTGAATTCTTCTCGGAAATCAAGTTTATTTTGGATTATTGCCACTCCTCCATCCGCCCCCATAAATCGAAAAAAAAAATCGATTGTAGCTGCAAATATAGCTCTACAGCAATTATTTCTTATACATGTGATAAAGGCCATCCTGCGGGCGTTTTGCGAAAGTTTCAATAAGATCGGCTGATAAAAAAGGAAGATATTCAGGAAATAGGAGTGCCATGTGACCATGTGTTTATGTCGGTTTTTTCTAAAGTTAGTTCCCGAGTTCAACTCCAGCAGCAGCCAATTGTTATACCAGCCGCTCGTAGAGTAGAAGGGTATTATAGCTTTGTGCCAACCGAAAATGTTTGTAACAGGCAGAAGGAGACATCTCCGACCCCATAAAGTATATATATTCCGAATCAGCACGAATAGCCGAGTCGATATAGCCATGTCCGTCTGGCCGTTTGACCGTCTAGTCGTCTGACCGTCTGACCATCTGTCCGTCTGTCCGTCTATCTTTCTGTATGAAAACCTAGATCTCATCTATTATAAGAGCTAGAGCTACCAAGTTTGGGGACAATATGTGTGAATTCTGCTCGGAAATCAAGTTTATTTTGGATTGTTACCACTCCTCCATCCGCCCCCATAAATCGAAAAAAAAATCGATTGTAGCTGCAAATATAGCTCTACAGCAATTATTTCAAATATATGTGATAAAGGCCATCCTGCGGGCGTTTTGCGAAAGTTTCAATAAGATCGGCTGATAAAAAAGGAAGATATTCAGGAAATAGGAGTGCCATGTGACCATGTGTTTATGTCGGTTTTTTCTAAAGTTAGTTCCCGAGTTCAACTCCAGCAGCAGCCAATTGTTATACCAGCCGCTCGTAGAGTAGAAGGGTATTATAGCTTTGTGCCAACCGAAAATGTTTGTAACAGGCAGAAGGAGACATCTCCGACCGCATAAAGTATATATTTTCCGATTCAGCACGAATAGCCGAGTCGATATAGCCATGTCCGTCTGGCCGTTTGACCGTCTAGTCGTCTGACCGTCTGACCATCTGTCCGTCTATCTTTCTGTATGAAAACCTAGATCTCATCTATTATAAGAGCTAGAGCTACCAAGTTTGGGGACAATATGTGTGAGTTCTGCTCGGAAATCAAGTTTATTTTGGATTGTTACCACTCCTCCATCCGCCCCCATAAATCGAAAAAAAAATCGATTGTAGCTGCAAATATAGCTCTACAGCAATTATTTCTTATACATGTGATAAAGGCCATACTGCGGGCGTTTTGCGAAAGTTTTAATAAGATCGGCTGATAAAAAAGGAAGAAATTCAGGAAATAGGAGTGCCATGTGACCATGTGTTTATGTCGGTTTTTTCTAAAGTTAGTTCCCGAGTTCAACTCCAGCAGCAGCCAATTGTTATACCAGCCGCTCGTAGAGTAGAAGGGTATTATAGCTTTGTGCCAACCGAATATGTTTGTAACAGGCAGAAGGAGACATCTCCGACCGCATAAAGTATATATTTTCCGATTCAGCACGAATAGCCGAGTCGATATAGCCATGTCCGTCTGGCCGTTTGACCGTCTAGTCGTCTGACCGTCTGACCATCTGTCCGTCTATCTTTCTGTATGAAAACCTAGATCTCATCTATTATAAGAGCTAGAGCTACCAAGTTTGGGGACAATATGTGTGAATTCTGCTCGGAAATCAAGTTTATTTTGGATTGTTACCACTCCTCCATCCGCCCCCATAAATCGAAAAAAAATCGATTGTAGCTGCAAATATAGCTCTACAGCAATTATTTCAAATATATGTGATAAAGGCCATCCTGCGGGCGTTTTGCGAAAGTTTCAATAAGATCGGCTGATAAAAAAGGAAGATATTCAGGAAAAAGGAGTGCCATGTGACCATGTGTTTATGTCGGTTTTTTCTAAAGTTGGTTCCCGAGTTTAACTCCAGCAGCAGCCAATTGTTATACCAGCCGCTCGTAGAGTAGAAGGGTATTATAGCTTTGTGCCAACCGAATATGTTTGTAACAGGCAGAAGGAGACATCTCCGACCGCATAAAGTATATATTTTCCGATTCAGCACGAATAGCCGAGTCGATATAGCCATGTCCGTCTGGCCGTTTGACCGTCTAGTCGTCTGACCGTCTGACCATCTGTCCGTCTATCTTTCTGTATGAAAACCTAGATCTCATCTATTATAAGAGCTAGAGCTACCAAGTTTGGGGACAATATGTGTGAATTCTGCTCGGAAATCAAGTTTATTTTGGATTGTTACCACTCCTCCATCCGCCCCCATAAATCGAAAAAAAATCGATTGTAGCTGCAAATATAGCTCTACAGCAATTATTTCAAATATATGTGATAAAGGCCATCCTGCGGGCGTTTTGCGAAAGTTTCAATAAGATCGGCTGATAAAAAAGGAAGATATTCAGGAAATAGGAGTGCCATGTGACCATGTGTTTATGTCGGTTTTTTCTAAAGTTAGTTCCCGAGTTCAACTCCAGCAGCAGCCAATTGTTATACCAGCCGCTCGTAGAGTAGAAGGGTATTATAGCTTTGTGCCAACCGAATATGTTTGTAACAGGCAGAAGGAGACATCTCCGACCCCATAAAGTATATATATTCCGAATCAGCACGAATAGCCGAGTCGATATAGCCATGTCCGTCTGGCCGTTTGACCGTCTAGTCGTCTGACCGTCTGACCATCTGTCCGTCTATCTTTCTGTATGAAAACCTAGATCTCATCTATTATAAGAGCTAGAGCTACCAAGTTTGGGGACAATATGTGTGAATTCTGCTCGGAAATCAAGTTTATTTTGGATTGTTACCACTCCTCCATCCGCCCCCATAAATCGAAAAAAAAATCGATTGTAGCTGCAAATATAGCTCTACAGCAATTATTTCAAATATATGTGATAAAGGCCATCCTGCGGGCGTTTTGCGAAAGTTTCAATAAGATCGGCTGATAAAAAAGGAAGATATTCAGGAAATAGGAGTGCCATGTAACCATGTGTTTATGTCGGTTTTTTCTAAAGCTAGTTCCCGAGTTCAACTCCAGCAGCAGCCAATTGTTATACCAGCCGCTCGTAGAGTAGAAGGGTATTATAGCTTTGTGCCAACCGAATATGTTTGTAACAGGCAGAAGGAGACATCTCCGACCCCATAAAGTATATATATAGCACGAATAGCCGAGTCGATATAGCCATGTCCGTCTGGCCGTTTGACCGTCTAGTCGTCTGACCATCTGACCACCTGTCCGTCTGTCCGTCTATCTTTCTGTATGAATACCTAGATCTCATTCATTATAAGAGCTAGAGCTACCAAGTTTGGGGACAATATGTGTGAATTCTGCTCGGAAATCAAGTAAATTTTGGATTGTTACCACTCCTCCATCCGCCCCCATAAATCGAAAAAAAAATCGATTGTAGCTGCAAATATAGCTCTACAGCAATTATTTCAAATATATGTGATAAAGGCCATCCTGCGGGCGTTTTGCGAAAGTTTCAATAAGATCGGCTGATAAAAAAGGAAGATATTCAGGAAATAGGAGTGCCATGTGACCATGTGTTTATGTCGGTTTTTTCTAAAGTTAGTTCCCGAGTTCAACTCCAGCAGCAGCCAATTGTTATACCAGCCGCTCGTAGAGTAGAAGGGTATTATAGCTTTGTGCCAACCGAATATGTTTGTAACAGGCAGAAGGAGACATCTCCGACCCCATAAAGTATATATATAGCACGAATAGCCGAGTCGATATAGCCATGTCCGTCTGGCCGTTTGACCGTCTAGTCGTCTGACCGTCTGACCATCTGTCCGTCTGTCCGTCTATCTTTCTGTATGAAAACCTAGATCTCATCTATTATAAGAGCTAGAGCTACCAAGTTTGGGGACAATATGTGTGAATTCTGCTCGGAAATCAAGTTTATTTTGGATTGTTACCACTCCTCCATCCGCCCCCATAAATCGAAAAAAAATCGATTGTAGCTGCAAATATAGCTCTACAGCAATTATTTCAAATATATGTGATAAAGGCCATCCTGCGGGCGTTTTGCGAAAGTTTCAATAAGATCGGCTGATAAAAAAGGAAGATATTCAGGAAATAGGAGTGCCATGTGACCATGTGTTTATGTCGGTTTTTTCTAAAGTTAGTTCCCGAGTTCAACTCCAGCAGCAGCCAATTGTTATACCAGCCGCTCGTAGAGTAGAAGGGTATTATAGCTTTGTGCCAACCGAATATGTTTGTAACAGGCAGAAGGAGACATCTCCGACCCCATAAAGTATATATATTCCGAATCAGCACGAATAGCCGAGTCGATATAGCCATGTCCGTCTGGCCGTTTGACCGTCTAGTCGTCTGACCGTCTGACCATCCGTCTGTCCGTCTATCTTTCTGTATGAAAACCTAGATCTCATCTATTATAAGAGCTAGAGCTACCAAGTTTGGGGACAATATGTGTGAATTCTGCTCGGAAATCAAGTTTATTTTGGATTGTTACCACTCCTCCATCCGCCCCCATAAATCGAAAAAAAAATCGATTGTAGCTGCAAATATAGCTCTACAGCAATTATTTCAAATATATGTGATAAAGGCCATCCTGCGGGCGTTTTGCGAAAGTTTCAATAAGATCGGCTGATAAAAAAGGAAGATATTCAGGAAATAGGAGTGCCATGTGACCATGTGTTTATGTCGGTTTTTTCTAAAGTTAGTTCCCGAGTTCAACTCCAGCAGCAGCCAATTGTTATACCAGCCGCTCGTAGAGTAGAAGGGTATTATAGCTTTGTGCCAACCGAATATGTTTGTAACAGGCAGAAGGAGACATCTCCGACCCCATAAAGTATATATATTCCGAATCAGCACGAATAGCCGAGTCGATATAGCCATGTCCGTCTGGCCGTTTGACCGTCTAGTCGTCTGACCGTCTGACCATCTGTCCGTCTGTCCGTCTATCTTTCTGTATGAAAACCTAGATCTCATCTATTATAAGAGCTAGAGCTACCAAGTTTGGGGACAATATGTGTGAATTCTGCTCGGAAATCAAGTTTATTTTGGATTGTTACCACTCCTCCATCCGCCCCCATAAATCGAAAAAAAATCGATTGTAGCTGCAAATATAGCTCTACAGCAATTATTTCAAATATATATGATAAAGGCCATCCTGCGGGCGTTTTGCGAAAGTTTCAATAAGATCGGCTAATAAAAAAGGAAGATATTCAGGAAATAGGAGGGCCATGTGCCCATGTGTTTATGTCGGTTTTTTCTAAAGTTAATTCCCGAGTTCAACTCCAGCTGCAGCCAATTGTTATACCAGCCGCTCGTAGAGTAGAAGGGTATTATAGCTTTGTGCCAACCGAATATGTTTGTAACAGGCAGAAGGAGACATCTCCGACCCCATAAAGTATATATATTCCGAATCAGCACGAATAGCCGAGTCGATATAGCCATGTCCGTCTGGCTGTTTGACCGTCTAGTCGTCTGACCGACTGTCCGTCTGTCCGTCTATCTTTCTGTATGAAAACCTAGATCTCATCTATTATAAGAGCTAGAGCTACCAAGTTTGGGGACAATATGTGTGAATTCTGCTCGGAAATCAAGTTTATTTTGGATTGTTACCACTCCTCCATCCGCCCCCATAAATCGAAAAAAAAATCGATTGTAGCTGCAAATATAGCTCTACAGCAATTATTTCAAATATATGTGATAAAGGCCATCCTGCGGGCGTTTTGCGAAAGTTTCAATAAGATCGGCTGATAAAAAAGGAAGATATTCAGGAAATAGGAGTGCCATGTGACCATGTGTTTATGTCGGTTTTTTCTAAAGTTAGTTCCCGAGTTCAACTCCAGCAGCAGCCAATTGTTATACCAGCCGCTCGTAGAGTAGAAGGGTATTATAGCTTTGTGCCAACCGAATATGTTTGTAACAGGCAGAAGGAGACATCTCCGACCCCATAAAGTATATATATTCCGAATCAGCACGAATAGCCGAGTCGATATAGCCATGTCCGTCTGGCCGTTTGACCGTCTAGTCGTCTGACCGTCTGTCCGTCTGTCCGTCTATCTTTCTGTATGAAAACCTAGATCTCATCTATTATAAGAGCTAGAGCTACCAAGTTTGGGGACAATATGTGTGAATTCTGCTCGGAAATCAAGTTTATTTTGGATTGTTACCACTCCTCCATCCGCCCCCATAAATCGAAAAAAATCGATTGTAGCTGCAAATATAGCTCTACAGCAATTATTTCAAATATATGTGATAAAGGCCATCCTGCGGGCGTTTTGCGAAAGTTTCAATAAGATCGGCTGATAAAAAAGGAAGATATTCAGGAAATAGGAGTGCCATGTGACCATGTGTTTATGTCGGTTTTTTCTAAAGTTAGTTCCCGAGTTCAACTCCAGCAGCAGCCAATTGTTATACCAGCCGCTCGTAGAGTAGAAGGGTATTATAGCTTTGTGCCAACCGAATATGTTTGTAACAGGCAGAAGGAGACATCTCCGACCCCATAAAGTATATATATTCCGAATCAGCACGAATAGCCGAGTCGATATAGCCATGTCCGTCTGGCCGTTTGACCGTCTAGTCGTCTGACCGTCTGACCATCTGTCCGTCTGTCCGTCTATCTTTCTGTATGAAAACCTAGATCTCATCTATTATAAGAGCTAGAGCTACCAAGTTTGGGGACAATATGTGTGAATTCTGCTCGGAAATCAAGTTTATTTTGGATTGTTACCACTCCTCCATCCGCCCCCATAAATCGAAAAAAAATCGATTGTAGCTGCAAATATAGCTCTACAGCAATTATTTCAAATATATGTGATAAAGGCCATCCTGCGGGCGTTTTGCGAAAGTTTCAATAAGATCGGCTGATAAAAAAGGAAGATATTCAGGAAATAGGAGTGCCATGTGACCATGTGTTTATGTCGGTTTTTTCTAAAGTTAGTTCCCGAGTTCAACTCCAGCAGCAGCCAATTGTTATACCAGCCGCTCGTAGAGTAGAAGGGTATTATAGCTTTGTGCCAACCGAATATGTTTGTAACAGGCAGAAGGAGACATCTCCGACCCCATAAAGTATATATATTCCGAATCAGCACGAATAGCCGAGTCGATATAGCCATGTCCGTCTGGCCGTTTGACCGTCTAGTCGTCTGACCGTCTGACCATCTGTCCGTCTGTCCGTCTATCTTTCTGTATGAAAACCTAGATCTCATCTATTATAAGAGCTAGAGCTACCAAGTTTGGGGACAATATGTGTGAATTCTGCTCGGAAATCAAGTTTATTTTGGATTGTTACCACTCCTCCATCCGCCCCCATAAATCGAAAAAAAATCGATTGTAGCTGCAAATATAGCTCTACAGCAATTATTTCAAATATATGTGATAAAGGCCATCCTGCGGGCGTTTTGCGAAAGTTTCAATAAGATCGGCTGATAAAAAAGGAAGATATTCAGGAAATAGGAGTGCCATGTGACCATGTGTTTATGTCGGTTTTTTCTAAAGTTAGTTCCCGAGTTCAACTCCAGCAGCAGCCAATTGTTATACCAGCCGCTCGTAGAGTAGAAGGGTATTATAGCTTTGTGCCAACCGAATATGTTTGTAACAGGCAGAAGGAGACATCTCCGACCCCATAAAGTATATATATTCCGAATCAGCACGAATAGCCGAGTCGATATAGCCATGTCCGTCTGGCCGTTTGACCGTCTAGTCATCTGACGGTCTGACCATCTGTCCGTCTGTCCGTCTATTTTTCTGTATGAAAACCTAGATCTCATCTATTATAAGAGCTAGAGCTACCAAGTTTGGGGGCAATATGTGTGAATTCTGCTCGGAAATCAAGTTTATTTTGGATTGTTACCACTCCTCCATCCGCCCCCATAAATCGAAAAAAATCGATTGTAGCTGCAAATATAGCTCAACAGCAATTATTTCAAATATATGTGATAAAGGCCATCCTGCGGGCGTTTTGCGAAAGTTTCAATAAGATCGGCTGATTAAAAAGGAAGATATTCAGGAAATAGGAGTGCCATGTGACCATGTGTTTATGTCGGTTTTTTCTAAGGTTAGTTCCCGAGTTCAACTCCAGCAGCAGCCAATTGTTATACCAGCCGCTCGTAGAGTAGAAGGGTATTATAGCTTTGTGCCAACCGAATATGTTTGTAACAGGCAGAAGGAGACATCTCCGACCCCATAAAGTATATATATTCCGAATCAGCACGAATAGCCGAGTCGATATAGCCATGTCCGTCTGGCCGTTTGACCGTCTAGTCATCTGACGGTCTGACCATCTGTCCGTCTGTCCGTCTATTTTTCTGTATGAAAACCTAGATCTCATCTATTATAAGAGCTAGAGCTACCAAGTTTGGGGGCAATATGTGTGAATTCTGCTCGGAAATCAAGTTTATTTTGGATTGTTACCACTCCTCCATCCGCCCCCATAAATCGAACAAAATCGATTGTAGCTGCAAATATAGCTCTACAGCAATTATTTCAAATATATGTGATAAAGGCCATCCTGCGGGCGTTTTGCGAAAGTTTCAATAAGATCGGCTGATAAAAAAGGAAGATATTCAGGAAATAGGAGTGCCATGTGACCATGTGTTTATGTCGGTTTTTTCTAAAGTTAGTTCCCGAGTTCAACTCGAGCAGCAGCCAATTGTTATACCAGCCGCTCGTAGAGTAGAAGGGTATTATAGCTTTGTGCCAACCGAATATATTCGTAATAGGCAGAAGGAGACATCTCCGACCCCATAAAGTATATATATTCAGAATCAGCACGAATAGCCGAGTCGATATAGCCATGTCCGTCTGGCCGTTTGACCGTCTAGTCGTCTGACCGTCTGACCATCTGTCCGTCTATCTTTCTGATCTTTCGATTGTAGCTGCAAATATAGCTCTACAGCAATTATTTTAAATATATGTGATAAAGGCCATCCTGCGGGCGTTTCGCGAATGTTTCAATAAGATCGGGTGATAAAAAAGGAAGATATTCAGGAAATAGGAGTGTCATTTGACCATGTGTTTATGTCGGTTTTTTCTAAAGTTAGTTCCCGAGTTCAACTCCAGCAGTAGCCAATTGTTATACCAGCCGCTCGTAGAGTAGAAGGGTATTATAGCTTTGTGCCAACCGAATATGTTTGTAACAGGCAGAAGGAGACATCTCCGACCCCATAAAGTATATATATTCCGAATCAGCACGAATAGCCGAGTCGATATAGCCATGTCCGTCTGGCCGTTTGACCGTCTAGTCGTCTGACCATCTGTCCGTCTGTCCGTCTATCTTTCTGTATGAAAACCTAGATCTCATCTATTATAAGAGCTAGAGCTACCAAGTTTGGGGGCAATATGTATGTGTGAATTCTTCTCGGAAATCAAGTTTATTTTGGATTGTTACCACTCCTCCATCCGCCCCCATAAATCGAAAAAAATCAATTGTAGCTGCAAATATAACTCTACAGCAATTATTTCAAATATATGTGATAAAGGCCATCCTGCGGGCGTTTTGCGAAAGTTTCAATAAGATCGGCTGATAAAAAGGGAAGATATTCAGGAAATAGGAGTGCCATGTGAACATGTGTTTATGTTGTAAGGATGTTTTCTCAGGCTGGGGTACATACCTCAGTCCAGCCAGGGTCTTTATAGAAAATTTATAAATACTAGGACTTTCTATAACTTTTAGTA
>JAECXD010001601.1:0-69182 GCA_018151445.1 Zaprionus inermis | reverse complement strand
AGGATTTGCCAAATTTTGTTGCAATATCTTGAAAAACAACAAAAATCGGCCGATAGCTTCAATGACAGCTATACGATATATCGGTCCGATCTGGCTCGTTCCGATTTATTTACAGCCTACATCAATAATAAGCTTGTATGCCAAGTTTCATGAAAATAGCTCAATAACTGGGGGACTAATTTGAGTTGCAACAGACAGACGGACTGACTGATTGTTCCTATAACAGCTATAGAATATAAACGTCTAAGATATTTAAATGGAAAAACTAAGGGCGGAGTACTGTATAACATTAAAAAGTATTGATAATGTGCGGTATTTCCAAAAACAAAACAGGTTTGCATACAAAAACCGTGATTTCAGCCGATTGTTCCTATGGCAGCTATATGTTATAGTGGTCCGATTTTGATATAATTTTGACAGCACATTAAGAACGTAATAAGAATAGGATTTGCCAAATCTTGTTGCAATATCTTGAAAAACAACAAAAATCGGCCGATAGCTTCTATGACAGCTATACGATATATCGGTCCGGTCTGGCTCGTTCCGACTTATTTACAGCCTACAGCAATAAGAAGCTTGTATGCCAAGTTTCATGAAGATAGCTCAAAAACTGAGAGACTAGTTTGCGTTGCAACAGACGGACGGACGGACGGACGGACGGACGGACGGACGGACAGACGGACATCCATTTTTCGACTCCTCTGGTGATGCTGATTCAGAATATATATACTTTATAGGGTCGGAGATGTCTCCTAAGGTGCGTTGCAAACTCTCGGTTAAATTAAATACCCCTCTGCAAGGGTATAAAAAATATAAGATCCAAAAAAAATAAATATAAGTCGCCGCGGCACAAAGAAGTTGAACTCCGGACCTCTCGCTTAACAGTCAACTACCATCACCACTCGACCACTGCATTTCTAACGCAATGACCAATAATATTGCACTATGAATATTTTCGGTGCACATCATTAAAGTAAAGTTGCCACATAATTAAAAAAAAGGTTGCCACATAATTAAAAAAAGTTGTCTGCTGCTGGTGTTGAGCTCGGGTACTGACATTAGGAAAAACCGACATAAGCACATGGCCACAGTGCAATACTATTTCTTGAATATCTTCCTTATTTATCGGCCGATCTTATTGAAACTTTGCCAACACGCCCGCATGGTGGTTTTTATCACATGTGTAAAAAATGATTGCTGTAGAGCTATATTTGCAGCTACAATCGACTTTTTTTCGATTTGTGGGGGCGGATGGAGGTGTGGCGAAAATCCAAAATAAACTTGATCTGCGTGCAGAATTAACACATATTGTCCCCAAATTTGGTAGCTCTAGCTCTTATAATAGCTGAGATCTAGGTTTTCACACGGACGGACAGACGGACAGACGGACAGACGGACATGGCTATATCGACTCGGCTGTTCATGCTGATTCAGAATATATATACTTTATGGGGTCGGAGATTTCTCCTTCTGCCCGTTACAAACATTTTCGGTTGGCACAAAGTTATAATACCCTTATACTCTTCGAGTAGCGGGTATAAAAACGCATTAAAAAAAACCGCTAAATTTAAAAAGTTACCGTCGATTTTTGTACAAATCAAACGGTTCTTGATCAAAAAAAACGCATTTCAAAAATGACAAAAAATCCGTTTAATTTAAAATAAAAAGTGTAACGTCGATTTTTGTACAAATCTAACATTTTTTGATAAAAAAAACCCATTAAAAACATGCCAAAAATCCGTTAAATTAAAAAACAAAATTTATCGTCGATTTTTGTACAAATCAAACGGTTTTTGATCAAAAAAACGCATTAAAAAAATGCCAAAAAATCCGTTCAATTTTTAAACGTCGATTTTTGTACAATCTAACGGTTTTTGATAAAAAAAAAATCATTAAAAACATGCCAAAAATCCGTTAAATTAAAAAAACAAGAAAGCAAGGCTACCTTCGGCTTACCGAAGGTTTCATACCCTTGCAGTTATACAAAATATAAAATATATTTGGATTGCTGCTGGTTTCTGTGGTATTTATTGAACAATTATAACAGTACAGGAAGTCAAGATTTTTACATGATTAAGGCTATGAATCAAACACCTGCTTCGAAAAAAAAATAATTCTACCTTTTTAATGCTTTTGTACATACCTGGATTTCCTATATACTTAACACAAAATGTTATGAGGAAATGTCTTTGTGTTGTAAAGGATCTGTTGGTCATAAAATATAAATAAATTTGGAAAGTTCTCATTCAAAAATGCGTTTGAATAACAGCTATATGATTTTTTGTTTAACAGCTATATGTAATAGTACTCAGGTTTCCATAAAATTGCAACATGAACCTTCATTAGGCCGATCGTTGATCGTTATAAGTTATAAAAGTTCGATTTCGAACTTTATTATTAGGGACACACTTAGATTTGGATGTGGTAAGCCTGATAGCTATATCTTGAAATATAACGAAAATCGGCCGTAGGCTCCATGACAGCTATACGATGTATCAGTCCGATCTGGCCCATTCCGACTTATTTAAAGAGGGCAGAAATAAGAAGCTTATGAGCAAAGTTTCATGAAGATAGCTCAATAACTAGGGGACTAATTTGAGTTGCAACAGACACGCGGACTGACTGAGTGTTCCTATAACAGCTATAGAATATAAACGTCTGAGATATTTAAATGGAAAAACTAAGGGCGGGTTACTGTATACCATTAAAAAGTATTGATAATGTGCGGTATTTCCAAAAACAAAACAGGTTTGCATACAAAAACCCTGATTTCAGCCGATTGTTCCTATGGCAGCTACATGTTATAGTGGTCCGATTTTGATACAATTTTGACAGCACATTAGGAACGTAATAAGAATAGGATTTGCCAAATCTTGTTGCAATATCTTGAAAAACAACAAAAATCGGCCGATAGCTTCAATGACAGCTATACGATATATCGGTCCGATCTGGCTCGTTCCGATTTATTTACAGCCCACATCAATAATAAGCTTGTGTGCCAAGTTTCATGAAGATAGCTCAAAAACTGAGAGACTAGTTTGCGTTGCAACAGACGGACGGACGGATGGACGGACGGACGGACGGACGGACGGACGGACGGACGGACGGACGGACAGACGGACATCCATTTTTCGACTCCTCTGGTGATGCTGATTCAGAATATATATACTTTATAGGGTCGGAGATGTCTCCTAAGGTGCGTTGCAAACTTCTGGCTAAAATTAATATACCCTCTGCAAGGGTATTAAAAGTGTAACGTCGATTTTTGTACAAATCTAACATTTTTTGATAAAAAAAACCCATTCAAAACATGCCAAAAAAATCCGTTAAATTAAAAAACAAAATTTATCGTTTACTTTTGTACAAATCAAACGGTTTTTGATCAAAAAAAACGCATTTCAAAAATGTCAAAAAATCCGTTTAATTTTTAAACATTTTTAAACATCGATTTTTGTACAAATCTAACGTTTTTTTTATAAGAAATAACGCATTTAAAACATGCCAAAAAATCCGTTAAATTAAAAAACAAAATTTATCGTAGATTTTTGTACAAATCTAACGGTTTTTGATCAATTCTTATATACAAAATGTTATGAGGAAATGTCTTTGTGTTGTAAAGGATCTGTTGGTCATAAGATATAAATAAATTTGGAAAGTTCTCATTCAAAAATGCGTTTGAATAACAGCTACAGGATTTTTTGTTTAACAGCTACATGTAATAGTACTCAGGTTTCCATAAAATTGCAACATGAACCTTCATTAGGCCGATCGTTGATCGTTATAAGTTATAAAAGTTCGATTTCGAACTTTATTATTAGGGACACACTTAGATTTGAATGTGGTAAGCCTGATAGCTATATCTTGAAATATAACGAAAATCGGCCGATAGGCTCCATGTCAGCTATACGATATATCAGTCCGATCTGGCCCATTCCGACTTATTTAAAGAGGGCAGAAATAAGAAGCTTGTGAGCAAAGTTTCATGAAGATAGCTCAATAACTAGGGGACTAATTTGCGTTGCGCTTATTGTACCCTATTATAAATCGAAAATCAAAATTATCAAATTCTAATAAACTTATAATTTTTAAGACAATATTTAGGCCGTCTCTCATGTATGGAAGTTCCATCTGGGGCAAATCTGCTCCGGCACACATTAAGAAAATTTAAATATGTCAAAACAAATTACTTAAATTACTTTTGAATTTGCCATATTATACAGGCACCTTATATCTACACAGTATAGCTAATATTCCAACTGTAAAACAATATTTAAATTTATACTCAAATTAGTTTTTAAGTTAGTTTGTTAAGAAAATTCAAATCAAGGTTTTCTTCCCACTTTTCCTTGAAAATTTTAAATGTTAAAATTCCAGGATAACAAATTGTTAAAAAAAAAAAAAAAAAAAAAAATTCAGTTGAAAAGCGCATAAATGCTAGACTCTGAAAAATTATAATATTATATCATAAGCTTTAGTGAAACTAAAATAAATTTTAAGGGAATATAAAGCACAAATAAAATAAAAAAAAATAAAAAATAAAAATTTGCGTTGCAACAGACACGCGGACTGACTGATTGTTCCTATATAGAATATAAACGTCTGAGATATTTAAATGGAAAAACTAAGGGCGGGATACTGTATAACATCTGAGATATTTAAATAGAAAAACTAAGGGAGGGTTACTGTATAACATTAAAAAGTATTGATAATGTGCGGTATTTCCAAAAACAAAACAGGTTTGCATACAAAAACCCTGATTTCAGCCGATTGTTCCTATGGCAGCTATATGTTAAATTGGTCCGATTTTGATGCAATTTTGACAGCACATTAAGAACGTAATAGGAATAGGATTTGCCAAATTTTGTTGCAATATCTTGAAAAACAACAAAAATCGGCCGATAGCTTCTATGACAGCTATACGATATATCGGTGCGATCTGGCTCTTTCCGACTTATTTACAGCCTACAGCAATAATAAGCTTGTGTGCCAAGTTTCATGAAAATAGCTCAATAACTGGGGGACTAATTTGAGTTGCAACAGACAGACGGACTGACTGATTGTTCCTATAACAGCTATAGAATATAAACGTCTAAGATATTTAAATGGAAAAACTAAGGGCGGAGTACTGTATAACATTAAAAAGTATTGATAATGTGCGGTATTTCCAAAAACAAAACAGGTTTGCATACAAAAACCGTGATTTCAGCCGATTGTTCCTATGGCAGCTATATGTTATAGTGGTCCGATTTTGATATAATTTTGACAGCACATTAAGAACGTAATAAGAATAGGATTTGCCAAATCTTGTTGCAATATCTTGAAAAACAACAAAAATCGGCCGATAGCTTCTATGACAGCTATACGATATATCGGTCCGGTCTGGCTCGTTCCGACTTATTTACAGCCTACAGCAATAAGAAGCTTGTATGCCAAGTTTCATGAAGATAGCTCAAAAACTGAGAGACTAGTTTGCGTTGCAACAGACGGACGGACGGACGGACGGACGGACGGACGGACGGACGGACAGACGGACATCCATTTTTCGACTCCTCTGGTGATGCTGATTCAGAATATATATACTTTATAGGGTCGGAGATGTCTCCTAAGGTGCGTTGCAAACTTCTGGCTAAAATTAATATACCCTCTGCAAGGGTATAAAAAAATATAAGATCCAAAAAAAATAAATATAAGTCGCCGCGGCACAAAGAAGTTGAACTCCGGACCTCTCGCTTAACAGTCAACTACCATCACCACTCGACCACTGCATTTCTAACGCAATGACCAATAATATTGCACTATGAATATTTTCGGTGCACATCATTAAAGTAAAGTTGCCACATAATTAAAAAAAAAGGTTGCCACATAATTAAAAAAAAGTTGTCTGCTGCTGGTGTTGAACTCGGGTACTGACATTAGGAAAAACCGACATAAGCACATGGCCACAGTGCAATACTATTTCTTGAATATCTTCCTTATTTATCGGCCGATCTTATTGAAACTTTGCCAACACGCCCGCATGGTGGTTTTTATCACATGTATAAAAAATGATTGCTGTAGAGCTATATTTGCAGCTACAATCGACTTTTTTTTCGATTTTAGGGGGCGGATGGAGGCGTGGCAAAAATCCAAAATAAACTTGATCTGCGTGCAGAATTAACACATATTGTCTCCAAATTTGGTAGCTCTAGCTCTTATAATAGCTGAGATCTAGGTTTTCACACGGACGGACAGACGGACAGACGGACATGGCTATATCGACTCGGCTGTTCATGCTGATTCAGAATATATATACTTTATGGGGTCGGAGATTTCTCCTTCTGCCCGTTACAAACATTTTCGGTTGGCACAAAGTTATAATACCCTTATACTCTTCGAGTAGCGGGTATAAAAAACGCATTAAAAAAAAATCCGCTAAATTTAAAAAGTTACCGTCGATTTTTGTACAAATCAAACGGTTCTTGATCAAAAAAACGCATTTCAAAAATGACAAAAAATCCGTTTAATTTAAAATAAAAAGTGTAACGTCGATTTTTGTACAAATCTAACATTTTTTGATAAAAAAAAACCCATTAAAAACATGCCAAAAATCCGTTAAATTAAAAAACAAAATTTATCGTCGATTTTTGTACAAATCAAACGGTTTTTGATCAAAAAAACGCATTAAAAAAATGCCAAAAAATCCGTTCAATTTTTAAACGTCGATTTTTGTACAATCTAACGGTTTTTGATAAAAAAAAATCATTAAAAACATGCCAAAAATCCGTTAAATTAAAAAAACAAGAAAGCAAGGCTACCTTCGGCTTACCGAAGGTTTCATACCCTTGCAGTTATACAAAATATAAAATATATTTGGATTGCTGCTGGTTTCTGTGGTATTTATTGAACAATTATAACAGTACAGGAAGTCAAGATTTTTACATGATTAAGGCTATGAATCAAACACCTGCTTCGAAAAAAAATAATTCTACCTTTTTAATGCTTTTGTACATACCTGGATTTCCTATATACTTAACACAAAATGTTATGAGGAAATGTCTTTGTGTTGTAAAGGATCTGTTGGTCATAAAATATAAATAAATTTGGAAAGTTCTCATTCAAAAATGCGTTTGAATAACAGCTATATGATTTTTTGTTTAACAGCTATATGTAATAGTACTCAGGTTTCCATAAAATTGCAACATGAACCTTCATTAGGCCGATCGTTGATCGTTATAAGTTATAAAAGTTCGATTTCGAACTTTATTATTAGGGACACACTTAGATTTGGATGTGGTAAGCCTGATAGCTATATCTTGAAATATAACGAAAATCGGCCGTAGGCTCCATGACAGCTATACGATGTATCAGTCCGATCTGGCCCATTCCGACTTATTTAAAGAGGGCAGAAATAAGAAGCTTATGAGCAAAGTTTCATGAAGATAGCTCAATAACTAGGGGACTAATTTGAGTTGCAACAGACACGCGGACTGACTGAGTGTTCCTATAACAGCTATAGAATATAAACGTCTGAGATATTTAAATGGAAAAACTAAGGGCGGGTTACTGTATACCATTAAAAAGTATTGATAATGTGCGGTATTTCCAAAAACAAAACAGGTTTGCATACAAAAACCCTGATTTCAGCCGATTGTTCCTATGGCAGCTACATGTTATAGTGGTCCGATTTTGATACAATTTTGACAGCACATTAGGAACGTAATAAGAATAGGATTTGCCAAATCTTGTTGCAATATCTTGAAAAACAACAAAAATCGGCCGATAGCTTCAATGACAGCTATACGATATATCGGTCCGATCTGGCTCGTTCCGATTTATTTACAGCCTACATCAATAATAAGCTTGTGTGCCAAGTTTCATGAAGATAGCTCAAAAACTGAGAGACTAGTTTGCGTTGCAACAGACGGACGGACGGATGGACGGACGGACGGACGGACGGACGGACGGACGGACGGACGGACGGACAGACGGACATCCATTTTTCGACTCCTCTGGTGATGCTGATTCAGAATATATATACTTTATAGGGTCGGAGATGTCTCCTAAGGTGCGTTGCAAACTTCTGGCTAAAATTAATATACCCTCTGCAAGGGTATAAAAAGTGTAACGTCGATTTTTGTACAAATCTAACATTTTTTGATAAAAAAAACCCATTCAAAACATGCCAAAAAATCCGTTAAATTAAAAAACAAAATTTATCGTTTACTTTTGTACAAATCAAACGGTTTTTGATCAAAAAAAAACGCATTTCAAAAATGTCAAAAAATCCGTTTAATTTTTAAACATTTTTAAACATCGATTTTTGTACAAATCTAACGTTTTTTTTATAAGAAATAACGCATTTAAAACATGCCAAAAAAATCCGTTAAATTAAAAAACAAAATTTATCGTAGATTTTTGTACAAATCTAACGGTTTTTGATCAATTCTTATATACAAAATGTTATGAGGAAATGTCTTTGTGTTGTAAAGGATCTGTTGGTCATAAAATATAAATAAATTTGGAAAGTTCTCATTCAAAAATGCGTTTGAATAACAGCTACAGGATTTTTTGTTTAACAGCTACATGTAATAGTACTCAGGTTTCCATAAAATTGCAACATGAACCTTCATTAGGCCGATCGTTGATCGTTATAAGTTATAAAAGTTCGATTTCGAACTTTATTATTAGGGACACACTTAGATTTGAATGTGGTAAGCCTGATAGCTATATCTTGAAATATAACGAAAATCGGCCGATAGGCTCCATGTCAGCTATACGATATATCAGTCCGATCTGGCCCATTCCGACTTATTTAAAGAGGGCAGAAATAAGAAGCTTGTGAGCAAAGTTTCATGAAGATAGCTCAATAACTAGGGGACTAATTTGCGTTGCGCTTATTGTACCCTATTATAAATCGAAAATCAAAATTATCAAATTCTAATAAACTTATAATTTTTAAGACAATATTTAGGCCGTCTCTCATGTATGGAAGTTCCATCTGGGGCAAATCTGCTCCGGCACACATTAAGAAAATTTAAATATGTCAAAACAAATTACTTAAATTACTTTTGAATTTGCCATATTATACAGGCACCTTATATCTACACAGTATAGCTAATATTCCAACTGTAAAACAATATTTAAATTTATACTCAAATTAGTTTTTAAGTTAGTTTGTTAAGAAAATTCAAATCAAGGTTTTCTTCCCACTTTTCCTTGAAAATTTTAAATGTTAAAATTCCAGGATAACAAATTGTTAAAAAAAAAAAAAAAAAAAAAAAAAATTCAGTTGAAAAGCGCATAAATGCTAGACTCTGAAAAATTATAATATTATATCATAAGCTTTAGTGAAACTAAAATAAATTTTAAGGGAATATAAAGCACAAATAAAATAAAAAAAAAATAAAAAATAAAAATTTGCGTTGCAACAGACACGCGGACTGACTGATTGTTCCTATATAGAATATAAACGTCTGAGATATTTAAATGGAAAAACTAAGGGCGGGATACTGTATAACATCTGAGATATTTAAATGGAAAAACTAAGGGAGGGTTACTGTATAACATTAAAAAGTATTGATAATGTGCGGTATTTCCAAAAAACAAAACAGATTTGCATACAAAAACCCTGATTTCAGCCGATTGTTCCTATGGCAGCTATATGTTAAATTGGTCCGATTTTGATGCAATTTTGACAGCACATTAAGACGGACATCCATTTTTCGACTCCTCTGGTGATGCTGATTTAGAATATATATACTTTATAGGGTCGGAGATGTCTCCTAAGGTGCGTTGCAAACTTGTGGCTAAAATTAATATACCCTCTGCAAGGGTATAAAAAAACGCATTAAAAAAATGCCAAAAAATCCGCTAAATTATAAATAACAAGAAAGCAAGGCTACCTTCGGCTTACCGAAGGTTTCATACCCTTGCAGTTATACAAAATATAAAATATATTTGGATTGCTGCTGGTTTCTGTGGTATTTATTGAACAATTATAACAGTACAGGAAGTCAAGATTTTTACATGATTAAGGCTATGAATCAAACACCTGCTTCGAAAAAAAATAATTCTACCTTTTTAATGCTTTTGTACATACCTGGATTTCCTATATACTTAACACAAAATGTTATGAGGAAATGTCTTTGTGTTGTAAAGGATCTGTTGGTCATAAAATATAAATAAATTTGGAAAGTTCTCATTCAAAAATGCGTTTGAATAACAGCTATATGATTTTTTGTTTAACAGCTATATGTAATAGTACTCAGGTTTCCATAAAATTGCAACATGAACCTTCATTAGGCCGATCGTTGATCGTTATAAGTTATAAAAGTTCGATTTCGAACTTTATTATTAGGGACACACTTAGATTTGGATGTGGTAAGCCTGATAGCTATATCTTGAAATATAACGAAAATCGGCCGTAGGCTCCATGACAGCTATACGATATATCAGTCCGATCTGGCCCATTCCGACTTATTTAAAGAGGGCAGAAATAAGAAGCTTATGAGCAAAGTTTCATGAAGATAGCTCAATAACTAGGGGACTAATTTGAGTTGCAACAGACACGCGGACTGACTGAGTGTTCCTATAACAGCTATAGAATATAAACGTCTGAGATATTTAAATGGAAAAACTAAGGGCGGGTTACTGTATACCATTAAAAAGTATTGATAATGTGCGGTATTTCCAAAAACAAAACAGGTTTGCATACAAAAACCCTGATTTCAGCCGATTGTTCCTATGGCAGCTACATGTTATAGTGGTCCGATTTTGATACAATTTTGACAGCACATTAGGAACGTAATAAGAATAGGATTTGCCAAATCTTGTTGCAATATCTTGAAAAACAACAAAAATCGGCCGATAGCTTCAATGACAGCTATACGATATATCGGTCCGATCTGGCTCGTTCCGATTTATTTACAGCCTACATCAATAATAAGCTTGTGTGCCAAGTTTCATGAAGATAGCTCAAAAACTGAGAGACTAGTTTGCGTTGCAACAGACGGACGGACGGACGGACGGACGGACGGACGGACGGACGGACAGACGGACATCCATTTTTCGACTCCTCTGGTGATGCTGATTCAGAATATATATACTTTATAGGGTCGGAGATGTCTCCTAAGGTGCGTTGCAAACTTCTGGCTAAAATTAATATACCCTCTGCAAGGGTATAAAAATTATTGTTGATTTTTTTACAAATCAAATTAAAACAAGCAAGCAAGGCTACCTTCGGCTTGCCGAAGGTTTCATACCCTTGCAGTTATACAAAATATAAAATATATTTGGATTGCTGCTGGTTGCTGTGGTATTTATTGAACAATTATAACAGTACAGGAAGTCAAGATTTTTACCTGATTAAGGCTATGAATCAAACACCTGCTTCGAAAAAAAATAATTCTACCTTTTTAATGCTTTTGTATATACCTGGATTTCTTATATACTTAACACAAAATGTTATGAGGAAATGTCTTTGTGTTGTAAAGGATCTGTTGGTCATAAAATATAAATAAATTTGGAAAGTTCTCATTCAAAAATGCGTTTGAATAACAGCTACATGATTTTTTGTTTAACAGCTATATGTAATAGTACTCAGATTTCCATAAAATTGCAACATGGACCTTCATTAGGCCTATCGTTGATCGTTATAAGTTATAAAAGTTCGATTTCGAACTTTATTATTAGGGACACACTTAGATTTGGATGTGGTAAGCCTGATAGCTATATCTTGAAATATAACGGAAATCGGCCGATAGGCTCCATGACAGCTATACGATATATCAGTCCGATCTGGCCCGTTCCGACTTATTTAAAGAGCGCAGAAATAAGAAGCTTGTGAGCAAAATTTCATGAAGATAGCTCAATAACTGGGGGACTAATTTGCGTTACAACAGACAGACGGACTGACTGATTGTTCCTATAACAGCTATAGAATATAAAGATATTTAAATGGAAAAACTAAGGGCGGGTAACTGTATAACATTAAAAAGTATTGATAATGTGCGGTATTTCCAAAAACAAAACAGGTTTGCATACAAAAACACTGATTTCAGCCGATTGTTCCTATGGCAGCTATATGTTATAATAGTCCGATTTTGATACAATTTTGACAGCACATTAAGAACGTAATAAGAATAGGATTTGCCAAATCTTGTTGCAATATCTTGAAAAACAACAAAAATCGGCCGATAGCTTCTATGATATATCGGTCCGATCTGGCTCGTTCCGACTTATTTACAGCCTACAGCAATAATAAGCTTGTGTGCCAAGTTTCATGAAGATAGCTCAATAACTGGGGGACTAATTTGCGTTGCAACAGACAGACGGACTGACTGATTGTTCCTATAACAGCTATAGAATATAAACGTCTGAGATATTTAAATGGAAAAACTAAGGGCGGGTTACTGTATAACATTAAAAAGTATTTATAATGTGCGGTATTTCCAAAAACAAAACAGGTTTGCATACAAAAACCCTGATTTCAGCCGATTGTTCCTATGGCAGCTATATGTTATAGTGGTCCGATGTTGATACAATTTTGAAAGCACATTAAGAACGTAATAAGAATAGGATTTGCCAAATCTTATTGCAATATCTTGAAAAACAACAAAAATCGGCCGATAGCTTCTATGACAGCTATACGATATATCGGTCCGATCTGGCTCGTTCCGACTTATTTACAGCCTACAGCAATAAGAAGCTTGTATGCCAAGTTTCATGAAGATAGCTCAAAAACTGAGAGACTAGTTTGCGTTGCAACAGACGGACGGACGGACGGACGGACGGACGGACGGACGGACGGACAGACGGACATCCATTTTTCGACTCCTCTGGTGATGCTGATTCAGAATATATATAGTTTATAGGGTCGGAGATGTCTCCTAAGGTGCGTTGCAAACTTCTGGCTAAAATTAATATACCCTCTGCAAGGGTATAAAAAGTAACGTCGATTTTTGTACAAATCTAACATTTTTTTTATAAAAAAAAACATTAAAAACATGCCAAAAGAATCCGTTAAATTAAAAAACAAAATTTATCGTCGATTTTTGTAAAAATCTAACGGTTTTTGATCAAAACAAGAAAGCAAGGCTACCTTCGGCTTGCCGAAGGTTTCATACCCTTGCAGTTATACAAAATATAAAATATATTTGAATTGCTGCTGGTTTCTGTGGTATTTATTGAACAATTATAACAGTACAGGAAGTCAAGATTTTTACCTGATTAAGGCTATGAATCAAACACCTGCTTCGAAAAACATAATTCTACCTTTTTAATGCTTTTGTATATACCTGGATTTCTTATATACTTAACACAAAATGTTATGAGGAAATGTCTTTGTGTTGTAAAGGATCTGTTGGTCATAAAATATAAATAAATTTTGAAAGTTCTCATTCAAAAATGCGTTTGAATAACAGCTATATGATTTTTTGTTTAACAGCTACATGTAATAGTACTCAGGTTTCCATAAAATTGCAACATGAACCTTCATTAGGCCGATCGTTGATCGTTATAAGTTATAAAAGTTCGATTTCGAACTTTATTATTAGGGACACACTTAGATTTGGATGTGGTAAGCCTGATAGCTATATCTTGAAAAACAACAAAAATCGGCCGATAGCTTCTATGACAGCTATACGATATATCGGTCCGATCTGGCTCGTTCCGACTTATTTACAGCCTACAGCAATAAGAAGCTTGTATGCCAAGTTTCATGAAGATAGCTCAAAAACTGAGAGACTAGTTTGCGTTGCAACAGACGGACGGACGGACGGACGGACGGACGGACAGACGGACATCCATTTTTCGACTCCTCTGGTGATGCTGATTCAGAATATATATACTTTATAGGGTCGGAGATGTCTCCTAAGGTGCGTTGCAAACTTCTGGCTAAAATTAATATACCCTCTGCAAGGGTATAAAAAATGTAACCTCGATTTTTTACAAATCTAACGGTTTATGATAAAAAAAACGCAATAAAAGAATGCCAAAAAATACGTTTAATTTTTAAACATTTTTAAACTTCGATTTTTGTACAAATCTAACAGTTTTTGATAAAAAAAAAACGCATTTCAAAAATGCCAAAAATTTCGTGTAATTTTTAAACATTTTTAAACTTCGATTTTCGTACAAATCTAACGGGTTTTGATAAAAAAACGCATTAAAAAAATACCAAAAAATCCGCTAAATTTTAAATAAAAAGTTTAACATCGATTTTTGTACAAATCTAACGTTTTTTGATAAAAAAAAAACATTAAAAACATGTCCAAAAATCCGTTAAATTATAAAAAAAAATGTATTGTTTACTTTTGTACAAATAAAACGGTTTTTGATCAAAAAAACGCATTTCAAAAATGCCAAAAAAATCCGTTTAATTTTTAAACATTTTTAAACATCGATTTTTATACAAATCTATGGTTTTTTATAAAAAAAAAACCCATTAAAAAAATTACAAAAAATTCGTTAAATTAAAAAAAAGAATTTATCGTTTACTTTTGTACAAATCAAACGGTTTTTGATCAAAAAAACGCATTTCAAAAATGCCAAAAAATCCGTTTAATTTTTAAACATTTTTAAACATCGATTTTTATACAAATCTATGGTTTTTTATAAAAAAAAAAAACCCATTAAAAAAATGACAAAAAATCCGTTAAATTAAAAAAAAAAAATTGATCGTCGATTTTTGTACAAATCTAACGGTTTTTGATCAATAAAATGCATTTCAATACTGACAAAAAATCCGTTAAATTAAAAAAAATGTAACCTCGATTTTTTACAAATCTAACGGTTTATGATAAAAAAAACGCAATAAAAGAATGCCAAAAAATTCGTTTAATTTTATTCGTTTTGGCATTTATTAGAGACTAAATTCATGTTTGCAGCGTGCAAGCTAGCTATGTATACAGAACATAAAGGAAGGAAGAAACAAGCACCGTTACTTGTGATGCATAAAAGGAAATAAGAAGACATACATACATAATACAACATATTTCTAACACTCCTTCTCACCACGATGTCTATATTAACAAATTATAATTTCAATTTGCTATTATTCAATACATATTCTTACTTTTCAATTTCACTTCATTGTGTTCAGTTTAACCCTAACAACCTTATACATTTCATATGTTTAACTTTACATAAATTTTTGGTTAACACATCGGAAATCATGTCTTCAGTACAAACGTATTCAATATCAATTATCTTTTTATACCCTTGCAGAGGGTATATTAATTTTAGTCAGAAGTTTGCAACGCACCTTAGGAGACATCTCCGACCCTATAAAGTATATATATTCTGAATCAGCATCACCAGAGGAGTCGAAAAATGGATGTCCGTCTGTCCGTCCGTCCGTCCGTCCGTCCGTCCGTCCGTCCGTCCGTCTGTTGCAACGCAAACTAGTCTCTCAGTTTTTGAGCTATCTTCATGAAACTTGGCACACAAGCTTCTTATTGCTGTAGGCTGTAAATAAGTCGGAACGAGCCAGATCGGACCGATATATCGTATAGCTGTCATAGAAGCTATCGGCCGATTTTTGTTGTTTTTCAAGATATTGCAACAAGATTTGGCAAATCCTATTCTTATTACGTTCTTAATGTGCTGTCAAAATTGTATCAAAATCGAACCAGTATAACATATAGCTGCCATAGGAACAATCGGCTGAAATCAGGGTTTTTGTATGCAAACCTGTTATGTTTTTGGAAATACCGCACATTATCAATACTTTTTAATGTTATACAGTAACCTGCCCTTAATTTTTCCATTTAAATATCTCAGACGTTTATATTCTATAGCTGTTATAGGAACAATCAGTCAGTCCGTCTGTCTGTTGCAACTAAAATTAGTCCCCCAGTTATTGAGCTATCTTCATGAAACTTGGCACACAAGCTTATTATTGCTGTAGGCTGTAAATAAGTCGGAACGAGCCAGATCGGACCGATATATCGTATAGCTGTCATAGAAGCTATCGGCCGATTTTTGTTGTTTTTCAAGATATTGCAACAAGATTTGGCAAATCCTATTCTTATTACGTTCTTAATGTGCTGTCAAAATTGTATCAAAATCGAACCATTATAACATATAGCTGCCATAGGAACAATCGGCTGAAATCAGGGTTTTTGTATGCAAACCCGTTTTGTTTTTGGAAATACCGGACATTATCAATACTTTTTAATGTTATACAGTAACCCGCCCTTAGTTTTTCCATTTAAATATCTCAGACGTTTATATTCTATAGCTGTTATAGGAACAATCAGTCAGTCCGTCTGTCTGTTGCAACTCAAATTAGTCCCCCAGTTATTGAGCTATCTTCATGAAACTTGGCACACAAGCTTATTATTGCTGTTGGCTGTAAATAAGTCGGAACGAGCCAGATCGGACCGATATATCGTATAGCTGTCATAGAAGCTATCGGCCGATTTTTGTTGTTTTTCAAGATATTGCAACAAGATTTGGCAAATCCTATTCTTATTACGTTCTTAATGTGCTGTCAAAATTGTATCAAAATCGAACCAGTATAACATATAGCTGCCATAGGAACAATCGGCTGAAATCAGGGTTTTTGTATGCAAACCTGTTTTGTTTTTGGAAATACCGCACATTATCAATACTTTTTAATGTTATACAGTAACCTGCCCTTAATTTTTCCATTTAAATATCTCAGACGTTTATATTCTATAGCTGTTATAGGAACAGTCAGTCAGTCCGTCTGTCTGTTGCAACTAAAATTAGTCCCCCAGTTATTGAGCTATCTTCATGAAACTTGGCACACAAGCTTATTATTGCTGTAGGCTGTAAATAAGTCGGAACGAGCCAGATCGGACCGATATATCGTATAGCTGTCATAGAAGCTATCGGCCGATTTTTGTTGTTTTTCAAGATATTGCAACAAGATTTGGCAAATCCTATTCTTATTACGTTTTTAATGTGCTGTCAAAATTGTATCAAAATCGGATTACTATAACATATAGCTGCCATAGGAACAATCGGCTGAAATCAGGGTTTTTGTTTTAAAAGCAAACCTGTTTTGATTTTGGAAATACCGCACATTATCAATACTTTTTAATGTTATACAGTAACCCGCCCTTAGTTTTTCCATTTAAATATCTCAGACGTTTATATTATATAGCTGTTATAGGAACAATCAGTCAGTCCGTCCGTCTGTTGCAACGCAAACTAGTCTCTCAGTTTTTGAGTTATCTTCATGAAACTTGGCACACAAGCTTCTTATTGCTGTAGGCTGTAAAAAGTCGGAACGAGCCAGATCGGACCGATATATCGTATAGCTGTCATAGAAGCTATCGGCTGATTTTTGTTGTTTTTCAAGATATTGCAACAAGATTTGGCAAATCCTATTCTTATTACGTTCTAAATGTGCTGTCAAAATTGTATCAAAATCGGAGCACTATAACATATAGCTGCCATAGGAACAATCGGCTGAAATCAGGGTTTTTGTATGCAAACCTGTTTTGTTTTTGGAAATACCGCACATTATCAATACTTTTTATACCCTTGCAGAGGGTATATTTATTTTAGCCAGAAGTTTGCAACGCACCTTAGGAGACATCTCCGACCCTATAAAGTATATATATTCTGAATCAGCATCACCAGAGGAGTCGAAAAATGGATGTCCGTCTGTCCGTCCGTCCTTCTGTTGCAACGCAAACTAGTCTCTCAGTTTTTGAGCTATTTTCATGAAACTTGGCACACAAGCTTATTATTTCTGCCCTCTTTAAATAAGTCGGAACGGGCCAGATCGGACTGATATATCGTATAGCTGTCATGGAGCCTATCTGCCGATTTTCGTTATATTTCAAGATATAGCTATCAGGCTTACCACATCCAAATCTAAGTGTGTCCCTAATAATAAAGTTCGAAATCGAACTTTTATAACTTATAACGATCAACGATCGGTCTAATGAAGGTTCATGTTGCAATTTTATGGAAACCTGAGTACTATTACATGTAGCTGTTAAACAAAAAATCATATAGCTGTCAAACGTATTTTTGAATAAGAACTTTCCAAATTTAGATTTTATGACCAACACATCCTTTACAACACAAAGACATTTCCTCATAACATTTTGTGTTAAGTATATAAGAAATCCAGGTATATACAAAAGCATTAAAAGGTAGAACTATTTTTTTTTAAGCAGGTGTTAATCAGGTAAAAATCTCGACTTCCTGTACTGTTATAATTGTTCAATAAATACCACAGAAACCAGCAGCAATCCAAATATATTTTATATTTTGTATAACTGCAAGGGTATGAAACCTTCGGCAAGCCGAAGGTAGCCTTGCTTTCTTGTTCTTATATAATTCTCTTACAAAGTGGTATTTAATGTCAATATGCTAGCTTCTAGCATGAAATGGAGCATTCTTAACAAGACATTGTGCGCTTTGGCTGTCGCTGTAGATCATCATTGTCGTTGGTGGCTCACAGCGCATCTCTCTTATAAGTTTAAGCACGTACGATGCTTCCTTCGCTGCTGTAGATAGTGCTACATACTCAGCCTCCGTGCTGCTGAGCGCCACAATGCTCTGCTTCTTGGACTCCCACGTAATTGCCGATCCTGCCAGAAAGAATGCCCAACCGCTAAATGATTTCCTGTCTGTGCTGTCACCTGCCCAATCTGCATCCACAAAACAGTGTGCAGGTACACCAGTTCGACTATAATTTAGCTGCAGGTTTGCAGTTCCTTTCAGGCAGCGGAGCACACGCTTGGCTGCCACCTCATGTTCCTTGTGGGGATCACTGCATCGTTGTGCCAACTTGGCAACGGAATGTGCAATATCCGGCCGAGTCGTCATGGCCAGATACAATAAAGAACCAACAAGTTACTGATACCTTGTCTGGTCCACACTTTGGCAGTCATCATTTGTGCATTTAGTTTGGAAGCCAACCTCTAATGGAGTCGCACTTGGTTTGCAATCTTCCATTCTATATTCTCTCAGCAATCCTCCAATGAACTGCTTATGGCCGATTGAAACGTTGCCCGTGTCACCAGATCGCTCAATTTCGATACCTAAAAAATGCTTCAGCTCACCGCCATCTACCACATCAAATGCCTGAGCAATTGCGCTCTTTATGTTGACGAGGTCTTTTTTTTCTGGAACAAGCAATAATTAAATCGTCAACATATACAATGATAATACTTAAATTCTCTTCGAATTTGCAGGTGTAGATGCATGGCTCGCTAGCACAGGGCACGAACCCCATTTCCAACACAGTACTGTCCAGAGTCTGATACCACTCTCGACCACTCTGCTTCAGGCCGTATAAGGATTTCTCCAGCTTCAGTACCCTTTTCGGATATTTGGAGTCTATAAAGCCATCAGGTTGCCTCATATATACTTCATCCTGTAGTTCACTGTTAAGGTATTTACTGCATATACATCTCGTGCACTTGCTACTGGTGAAAATGTCTCCGTATAGTTGATGCCGTATTGCTGTCCGCATCCCTTTGCGACTAAACGAGCTTTAAATCGATCCAGCTTGCCATATTTGTCCCGCTTAATGGCAAACTCCCATTTACAGACAATACATTTCTCACCAGGTGGTAGATCAACTAGGCTCCATGTCTTTATGGATTGCAACTGATCGTACTCCTTCTGCATCGCAGCTTTCCATTCGTCTGCATGCCTCATGTTTAACGCCTCTTTGATACTACTGGGCACTACAACATCTTCAGTTGTACCAATGGCACTGAGCAAATTATATTCTTTCCGTGGACGCCCTGGAGCTCCAGTACGAACTAATTTTGGTCTCCCTGGACCCCGTTTTTGTCCAACGACGCTCTTTTCTGAGTTTGGTTCAATTTCAATATCGTCTTGCTCTTCTGTTGCTTGTGGCTTGACCTCTTCGCCCGGTTATATGTCAATCTTCATTATCAATTCACTTGGATCCTCCGGAAACTCTTCAACCGATGTACTAGTATATTGTGCAATTTCGTGTTCCAAAGACACAACATCCCTAGCTTCTTTTATATTTTGTGTCTGAGGATTGAAAAGTCGATAAGCTTTAGCGGTTCCTGAATACCCCACCATTATATGCTCGATGCCCTTCTGACAAAATTTTCTTTTGTGCGTCTTATCCAATACGATAACCTTTGTACCAAACATTCTCAAATGGGCCACGCTTGGCTTCTTCCCAAACCACGCCTGGTATGGAGTCATCTCAGGCACTGACGACGTCTCGGAACTATTCCGTAAATATGCTGCGGTCATTATAGCTTCTCCCCACAGTGATTCATTGGCCCTAGCATGCACCAGCATGCTTCTTGCCATCTCCACCAGCGTTCTATTCGCACGCTCAGCAACTCCGTTTTGCTGTGGAGTATGAGGAACTGTTAGTTGTCGCTTAATTCCTTGTCTTACCAAGAAGTTCTCAAATGCGCCGCTCAGGTACTCTCGCCCGTTGTCGCTCCTTATGACTTTAATCTTCTCTCCAGTTTGTTTTTCGGCCAACGCTTTGAACTCTTTAAATTTTTCAAAGACTTGATCTTTTGATTTCAGCATATACACCGTTACGTAACGCGTCTTATCATCAATAAAAGTAGCAAAATATCGTGCGCCACCTTTCGATACTGTGCTTATAGGTCCACAAATGTCAGTATGAATTAATCCCAAAATTTCGCGCGATCGATTTTCCGACATTTTTGGGAACTGTTTTACGCAAATTTTACTTTTTGCAAATGTTTCGCACACAAAGTCATTCACGTTTCCGGCAACACCAGGCAGACCATACACCATATGCTTGTGGATCATGGATTTAATGACGGACGTACGGACGGACGGACGGACAGACGGACATCCATTTTTCGACTCCTCTGGTGATGCTGATTCAGAATATATATACTTTATAGGGTCGGAGATGTCTCCTAAGGTGCGTTGCAAACTTCTGGCTAAAATTAATATACCCTCTGCAAGGGTATAAAAACGCATTAGAAAATGCCAAAAAATCCGCTAAATTTTAAATAAAAAGATTAACGTCGATTTTTGTACAAATCTATCGTTTTTTGATAAAAAAAAAACTCATTAAAAACATGCCAAAAATCCGTTAAATTAAAAAAAAAAATTATTGTTGATTTTTTTACAAATCAAATTAAAAAAAATGTAACCTCGATTTTTTACAAAACTAACGGTTTATGATAAAAAAAACGCAATAAAAGAATGCCAAAAAATACGTTTAATTTTTAAACATTTTTAAACTTAGATTTTTGTACAAATCTAACAGTTTTTGATAAAAAAAAACGCATTTCAAAAATGCCAAAAATTTCGTTTAATTTTTAAACATTTTTAAACTTCGATTTTCGTACAAATCTAACGGGTTTTGATAAAAAAACGCATTAAAAAAATACCAAAAGATCCGCTAAATTTTAAATAAAAAGTTTAACATCGATTTTTGTACAAATCTAACGTTTTTTGATAAAAAAAAACCATTAAAAACATGTCAAACAAGAAAGCAAGGCTACCTTCGGCTTGCCGAAGGTTTCATACCCTTGCAGTTATACAAAATATAAAATATATTTGGATTGCTGCTGGTTTCTGTGGTATTTATTGAACAATTATAACAGTACAGGAAGTCAAGATTTTTACATGATTAAGGCTATGAATCAAACACCTGCTTCGAAAAAAAATAATTCTACCTTTTAATGCTTTTGTACATACCTGGATTTCTTATATACTTAACACAAAATGTTATGAGGAAATGTCTTTGTGTTGTAAAGGATCTGTTGGTCATAAAATATAAATAAATTTGGAAAGTTCTCATTCAAAAATGCGTTTGAATAACAGCTATATGATTTTTTGTTTAACAGCTATATGTAATAGTACTCAGGTTTCCATAAAATTGCAACATGAACCTTCATTAGGCCGATCGTTGATCGTTATAAGTTATAAAAGTTCGATTTCGAACTTTATTATTAGGGACACACTTAGATTTGGATGTGATAAGCCTGATAGCTATATCTTGAAATATAACGAAAATCGGCCGTAGGCTCCATGACAGCTATACGATATATCAGTCCGATCTGGCCCATTCCGACTTATTTAAAGAGGGCAGAAATAAGAAGCTTATGAGCAAAGTTTCATGAAGATAGCTCAATAACTAGGGGACTAATTTGAGTTGCAACAGACACGCGGACTGACTGAGTGTTCCTATAACAGCTATAGAATATAAACGTCTGAGATATTTAAATGGAAAAACTAAGGGCGGGTTACTGTATAACATTAAAAAGTATTGATAATGTGCGGTATTTCCAAAAACAAAACAGGTTTGCATACAAAAACCCTGATTTCAGCCGATTGTTCCTATGGCAGCTATATGTTATAGTGGTCCGATTTTGATACAATTTTGACAGCACATTAAGAACGTAATAGGAATAGGATTTGCCAAATTTTGTTGCAATATCTTGAAAAACAACAAAAATCGGCCGATAGCTTCTATGACAGCTATACGATATATCGGTGCGATCTGGCTCGTTCCGACTTATTTACAGCCTACAGCAATAATAAGCTTGTGTGCCAAGTTTCATGAAAATAGCTCAATAACTGGGGGACTAATTTGAGTTGCAACAGACAGACGGACTGACTGATTGTTCCTATAACAGCTATAGAATATAAACGTCTAAGATATTTAAATGGAAAAACTAAGGGCGGAGTACTGTATAACATTAAAAAGTATTGATAATGTGCGGTATTTCCAAAAACAAAACAGGTTTGCATACAAAAACCCTGATTTCAGCCGACTGTTCCTATGGCAGCTATATGTTATAGTGATCCGATTTTGATATAATTTTGACAGCACATTAAGAACGTAATAAGAATAGGATTTGCCAAATCTTGTTACAATATCTTGAAAAACAACAAAAATCGGCCGATAGCTTCTATGACAGCTATACGATATATCGGTCCTATCTGGCTCGTTCCGACTTATTTACAGCCTACAGCAATAATAAGCTTGTGTGCCAAGTTTCATGAAGATAGCTCAATAACTGGGGGACTAGTTTGCGTTGCAACATCCACAACGGACATCCATTTTTCGACTCCTCTGGTGATGCTGATTCAGAATATATATACTTTATAGGGTCGGAGATGTCTCCTAAGGTGCGTTGCAAACTTCTGGCTAAAATTAATATACCCTCTGCAAGGGTATAAAAATGCGTTAAATTATAAAAAAAAATTTATCGTTTACTTTTGTACAAATCAAACGGTTTTTGATCAAAAAAACGCATTTCAAAAATGCCAAAAAATCCGTTTACTTTTTAAACATTTTTAAACATCGATTTTTATACAAATCTATGGTTTTTTATAAAAAAACAAGAAAGCAAGGCTACCTTCGGCTTGCCGAAGGTTTCATACCCTTGCAGTTATACAAAATATAAAATATATTTGCATTGCTGCTGGTTTCTGTGGTATTTATTGAACAATTATAAAAATACAGGAAGTCAAGATTTTTTCCTGATTAAGGCTATGAATCAAAAACCTGCTTCGAAAAAAAATAATTCTACATTTTTAATGCTTTTGTATATACCTGGATTTCTTATATCCTTAACACAAAATGTTATGAGGAAATGTCTTTGTAAAGGATCTGTTGGTCATAAAATCTAAATTTGGAAAGTTCTCATTCAAAAATGCGTTTGAATAACAGCTTCATGATTTTTTGTTTAACAGCTACATGTAATAGTACTCAGATTTCCATAAAATTGCAACATGAACCTTCATTAGGCCGATCGTTGATCGTTATAAGTTATAAAAGTTCGATTCGAACTTTATTATTAGGGACACACTTAGATTTGGATGTGATAAGCCTGATAGCTATATCTTGAAATATAACGAAAATCGGCCGTAGGCTCCATGACAGCTATACGATATATCAGTCCGATCTGGCCCGTTCCGACTTATTTACAGCCTACAGCAATAAGAAGCTTGTATGCCAAGTTTCATGAAGATAGCTCAAAAACTGAGAGACTAGTTTGCGTTGCAACAGACGGACGGACGGACGGACGGACGGACGGACGGACGGGACGGACGGACGGAAGACGGACGGACGGACGGACGGACGGACGGACGGACAACGGACGGCGGACGGACAGACGGACGGACGAGACCGGACGGACGGACAGACGGACGGACAGACGGACGGACGGACGGACAGACGGACAGACGGACATCCATTTTTCGACTCCTCTGGTGATGCTGATTCAGAATATATATACTTTATAGGGTCGGAGATGTCTCCTAAGGTGCGTTGCAAACTTCTGGCTAAAATTAATATACCCTCTGCAAGGGTATAAAAACCATTAAAAAAATGACAAAAAATCCGTTTAGTTTTATTCGTTTTGGCATTTATTAGAGACTAAATTCATGTTTGCAGCGTGCAAGCTAGCTATGTATACAGAACATAAAGGAAGGAAGAAACAAGCACCGTTACTTGTGATGCATAAAAGGAAATAAGAAGACATACATACATAATACAACATATTTCTAACACTTCTTCTCACCACGAAGTCTATATTAACAAATTATTATTTCAATTTGCTTTTATTCAATACATATTCTTACTTTTCAATTTCACTTCATTGTGTTCAGTTTAACCCTAACAACCTTATACATTTCATATGTTTAACTTTACATAAATTTTTGGTTAACACATCGGAAATCATGTCTTTAGTACAAACGTATTCAATATCAATTATCTTTTTCTTATATAATTCTCTTACAAAGTGGTATTTAATGTCAATATGCTTGCTTCTAGCATGAAATGTAGCATTCTTAACAAGACATTGTGCGCTTTGGCTGTCGCTGTAGATCATCATTGTCGTTGGTGGCTCACAGCGCATCTCTCTTATAAGTTTAAGCACGTACGATGCTTCCTTCGCTGCTGTAGATAGTGCTACATACTCAGCCTCCGTGCTGCTGAGCGCCACAATGCTCTGCTTCTTGGACTCCCACGTAATTGCCGATCCTGCCAGAAAGAATGCCCAACCGCTAAATGATTTCCTGTCTGTGCTGTCACCTGCCCAATCTGCATCCACAAAACAGTGTGCAGGTACACCAGTTCGACTATAATTTAGCTGCAGGTTTGCAGTTCCTTTCAGGCAGCGGAGCACACGCTTGGCTGCCACCTCATGTTCCTTGTGGGGATCACTGCATCGTTGTGCCAACTTGGCAACGGAATGTGCAATATCCGGCCGAGTCGTCATGGCCAGATACAATAAAGAACCAACAAGTTACTGATACCTTGTCTGGTCCACACTTTGGCAGTCATCATTTGTGCATTTAGTTTGGAAGCCAACCTCTAATGGAGTCGCACTTGGTTTGCAATCTTCCATTCTATATTCTCTCAGCAATCCTCCAATGAACTGCTTATGGCCGATTGAAACGTTGCCCGTGTCACCAGATCGCTCAATTTCGATACCTAAAAAATGCTTCAGCTCACCGCCATCTACCACATCAAATGCCTGAGCAATTGCGCTCTTTATGTTGACGAGGTCTTTTTTTCTGGAACAAGCAATAATTAAATCGTCAACATATACAATGATAATACTTAAATTCTCTTCGAATTTGCAGGTGTAGATGCATGGCTCGCTAGCACAGGGCACGAACCCCATTTCCAACACAGTACTGTCCAGAGTCTGATACCACTCTCGACCACTCTGCTTCAGGCCGTATAAGGATTTCTCCAGCTTCAGTACCCTTTTCGGATATTTGGAGTCTATAAAGCCATCAGGTTGCCTCATATATACTTCATCCTGTAGTTCACTGTTAAGGTATTTGATGCATATACATCTCGTGCACTTGCTACTGGTGAAAATGTCTCCGTATAGTTGATGCCGTATTGCTGTCCGCATCCCTTTGCGACTAAACGAGCTTTAAATCGATCCAGCTTGCCATATTTGTCCCGCTTAATGGCAAACTCCCATTTACAGCCAATACATTTCTCACCAGGTGGTAGATCAACTAGGCTCCATGTCTTTATGGATTGCAACTGATCGTACTCCTTCTGCATCGCAGCTTTCTATTCGTCTGCATGCCTCATGTTTAACGCCTCTTTGATACTACTGGGCACTACAACATCTTCAGTTGTACCAATGGCACTGAGCAAATTATATTCTTTCCGTGGACGCCCTGGAGCTCCAGTACGAACTAATTTTGGTCTCCCTGGACCCCCGTTTTTGTCCAACGACGCTCTTTTCTGAGTTTGGTTCAATTTCAATATCGTCTTGCTCTTCTGTTGCTTGTGGCTTGACCTCTTCGCCCGGTTCTATGTCAATCTTCATTATCAATTCACTTGGATCCTCCGGAAACTCTTCAACCGATGTACTAGTATATTGTGCAATTTCGTGTTCCAAAGACACAACATCCCTAGCTTCTTTTATATTTTGTGTCTGAGGATTGAAAAGTCGATAAGCTTTAGCGGTTCCTGAATACCCCACCATTATATGCTCGATGCCCTTCTGACAAAATTTTCTTTTGTGCGTCTTATCCAATACGATAACCTTTGTACCAAACATTCTCAAATGGGCCACGCTTGGCTTCTTCCCAAACCACGCCTGGTATGGAGTCATCTCAGGCACTGACGACGTCTCGGATCTATTCCGTAAATATGCTGCGGTCATTATAGCTTCTCCCCACAGTGATTCATTGGCCCTAGCATGCACCAGCATGCTTCTTGCCATCTCCACCAGCGTTCTATTCGCACGCTCAGCAACTCCGTTTTGCTGTGGAGTATGAGGAACTGTTAGTTGTCGCTTAATTCCTTGTCTTACCAAGAAGTTCTCAAATGCGCCGCTCAGGTACTCTCGCCCGTTGTCGCTCCTTATGACTTTAATCTTCTCTCCAGTTTGTTTTTCGGCCAACGCTTTGAACTCTTTAAATTTTTCAAAGACTTGATCTTTTGATTTCAGCATATACACCGTTACGTAACGCGTCTTATCATCAATAAAAGTAGCAAAATATCGTGCGCCACCTTTCGATACTGTGCTTATAGGTCCACAAATGTCAGTATGAATTAATCCCAAAATTTCGCGCGATCGATTTTCCGACATTTTTGGGAACTGTTTTACGCAAATTTTACTTTTTGCAAATGTTTCGCACACAAAGTCATTCACGTTTCCGGCAACACCAGGCAGACCATACACCATATGCTTGTGGATCATGGATTTAATGCTATTAAAATTTAGATGCCCGAATCTATTATGCCATGTTATTACTTGCTTTAAATTTGCCTTTGTAGCAAAAGCGGTTTTATTCTCGGTTTCAAACACAAACAAGTCATTTTGCTTTTTCGCAACTAACACAGTATCACCCTTCTCGTTTTTCACACTCGCTTTGTCTTTTTCAAAGCATATTTTAAAACCATTATTTATTGCTTTAGCGACCGAAAGAAAATTACATTGCAGATTTTGAACATATAACACATCGGTTAGTTCAATAATATTGCCCTGCCAGTTTAACTTTACTGTGCCGATACCTTTTGCCTCAATGTATTGTTCGCCAACTAGCATAATTGTTTCTTTATGCTCGCGAATTGACACAAATAACGATTTGTTTGCACATAAGTGGGCTGTTGCCCCACTGTCCACGCACCAAACATCAACCGAAAGTGTACTTTTGTACGAAGCTGCAGCGAAAACGGAATACGACTTTTTGTTGCTATCGTTCTTTTTGTCACTATCGTTGTCCTTTTCTGACTTCGCCGATTTTTCTTTCGATCTGCACTTCGCCGAAATATGACCGCGGCGGCCAACATTTCCAACATTCGATGTTTTTCATGTCCCTTTTGTTCTTGTTCTTTTTGTCATTTTCGAATCGCGACGCGAACATTTTCTGTTCTTCTTTCACTGCAATTTGCTCAACCGTTTTACGTCTTTCCCCCTCTTCCAGCAATTTAATTTTTAGGGCCTCAAACGACGGCAAATTGTCGCGCGCTTCTATTGCGATTACAAAGCCCTTATATGCGTCACTAAGGCTTGCCAACAAAATTATAACAAGCATTTCATCCGGCACTGGCTTTTGAATTTCGTTTAACTTCTCGATCACATCAGAAACATTATTCACATGCTTTGCAATGCCCTCTGACTCTGACATTTTCATGTAGGGTAACTGTTTAAATAACTGTATTCTACGCGCCGGCCCAGAAGGCGTGTGAATTGCGGCCAGCTTTTTCCAAGCTTCCTCTGATGTCGTACAATGTTTAACATGATTAATTTGCGATGGCTTTATACACAGTAATACACTTGCCAGGGCTTTTTCGTCTTTGCGATCGAAATTTGTCTGCTGTTCCACAGTTCTCACTTTTAATTTCGCGGCCACTCACAATTCCCCACAACTCAGAATGTATCAGCAGACTTTTCATCTGCACTGCCCACGAACTATAGTTGTCATTATCCAATTTTTCTATTGAATATTGGGAACTCATCTTGTTTTTAAGATTTTATTATTTCACAAACGAGTCTCTGTTCAATTTTCCTCGATTAATACGCGCAGTGGAAGCGTTCTGGGCCCATAACCTATTCGTTTTGGCATTTATTAGAGACTAAATTCATGTTTGCAGCGTGCAAGCTAGCTATGTATACAGAACACAAAGGAAGGAAGAAACAAGCACCGTTACTTGTGATGCATAAAAGGAAATAAGAAGACATACAGTGGTGCTAATACAACATATTTCTAACAAATTTTTAAACATTTTTATACCCGCTACTCGAAGAGTATAAGGGTATTATAACTTTGTGCCAACCGAAAATGTTTGTAACGGGCAGAAGGAGAAATCTCCGACCCCATAAAGTATATATATTCTGAATCAGCATGAACAGCCGAGTCGATATAGCCATGTCCGTCTGTCCGTCTGTCTGTCTGTCCGTCCGTATGAAAACCTGGATCTCAGCTATTATAAGAGCTAGAGCTACCAAATTTGGAGACAATATGTTTAGTTCTGCACGCAGATCAAGTTTATTTTGGATTTTTGCCACGCCTCCATCCGCCCCCATAAATCGAAAAAAAGTCGATTGTAGCTGCAAATATAAATCTACAGTAATCATTTTTTATACATTTGATAAAAACCACTATGCGGGTGTGTTGGCAAAGTTTCAATAAGATCGGCCGATAAATAAGGAAGATATTCAAGAAATAGTATTGCACTGTGGCCATGTGCTTATGTCGGTTTTTCCTAATGTCAGAACCCGAGTTCAACTCCAGCAGCAGACAACTTTTTTTTAAATATGTGGCAACCTTTTTTTTTAATTTTGTGGCAAATTTTTTTTTTTAATTATGTGCACCGAAAATATTCATAGTGTAATTTTATCGGTCATTGCGTAAGAAATGCAGTGGTCGAGTGGTGATGGTAGTTGGCTGTTAAACGAGAGGTCCGGAGTTCAACTTCTGGTTGCCGCGGCGCCATATATTTATTTTTTTTGTATCTTATATTTTACCTTAGGAGACATCTCCGACCCTATAAAGTATATATATTCTGAATCAGCATCACCAGAGGAGTCGAAAAATGGATGTCCGTCTGTCCGTCCGTCCGTCCGTCCGTCCGTCCGTCCGTCCGTCCGTCCGTCCGCCCGTCTGTTGCAACGCAAACTAGTCTCTCAGTTTTTGAGCTATCTTCATGAAACTTGGCATACAAGCTTCTTATTGCTGTAGGCTGTAAATAAGTCGGAACGAGCCAGATCGGACCGATATATCGTATAGCTGTCATAGAAGCTATCGGCCGATTTTTGATGTTTTTCAAGATATTGCAACAAGATTTGGCAAATCCTATTCTTATTACGTTCCTAATGTGCTGTCAAAATTGTATCAAAATCGGAGCACTATAACATATAGCTGCCATAGGAACAATCGGCTGAAATCAGGGTTTTTGTATGCAAACCTGTTTTGTTTTTTGGAAATACCGCACATTATCAATACTTTTTAATGTTATACAGTAACCCGCCCTTAGTTTTTCCATTTAAATATCTCAGACGTTTATATTCTATAGCTGTTATAGGAACAATCAGTCAGTCCGTCTGTCTGTTGCAACGCAAATTAGTCCCCCAGTTATTGAGCTATCTTCATGAAACTTTGCTCATAAGCTTCTTATTTCTGCCCTCTTTAAATAAGTCGGAATGGGCCAGATCGGACTGATATATCGTATAGCTGTCATGGAGCCTACGGCCGATTTTCGTTATATTTCAAGATATAGCTATCAGGCTTATCACATCCAAATCTAAGTGTGTCCCTAATAATAAAGTTCGAAATCGAACTTTTATAACATATAACGATCAACGATCGGCCTAATGAAGGTTCATGTTGCAATTTTATGGAAACCTGAGTACTATTACATATAGCTGTTAAACAAAAAATCATATAGCTGTTATTGAAACGCATTTTTGAATGAGAACTTTCCAAATTTATTTATATTTTATGACCAACAGATCCTTTACAACACAAAGACATTTCCTCATAACCTTTTTTTGTGTTAAGTATATAAGAAATCCAGGTATGTACAAAAGTATTAAAAGGTAGAATTATTTTTTTTCGAAGCAGGTGTTTGATTCATAGCCTTAATCATGTAAAAATCTTGACTTCCTGTACTGTTATAATTGTTCAATAAATACCACAGAAACCAGCAGCAATCCAAATATATTTTATATTTTGTATAACTGCAAGGGGTATGAAACCTTCGGCAAGCCGAAGGTAGCCTTGCTTTCTTGTTTTTTTTTTTTTTTTTTTTTGGACGTTGATACAATGAATGTATAATCAAGTGGTCCTTGCAAAACCAAGCCGATGCTTGTTACGCGCGGATCCCAGACACAGCGAATGTCCACCTCCCGCCCAACCGACCGAGGGGCACAGTCGTCTGACGTACGACTCGAAACGCGAAACGCGAAATAGAGAACGCGGGCATGCAAAGATACCGAGATAGAAAAGATTTTCGAGGAAAGATTACTTAATTACTAGATAGGTAGGACAAGATTTCAAATTTTAGGCACCCAAAGAGTTCTCTTTAAAAATGTACTTTCACACCTTCTTCATGCCACATCTGGCGTTCCTCAGGGTAGCCATCTAGGCCCCCTCCTTTTTACGCTTTTCATCAATGACCTACCTTTGGTCATACATAACTCCCGTACTCTCATGTATGCGGATGATGTAAAGCTTTGTTATCAATTTAAAGATGACTACTGCCACTCGCACTTACAAGCCGACCTAGATAGTTTTCATTCCTGGTGTTGTGCAAATTTCTTAAACCTGAACAGCTCCAAATGCAAGTTGATGACATTCTATCGAGCCAGTCCAAAGTACGTTTCCTACACTCTTTGTGGTTGTGTCTTAGAAAGAATTACTCTAGTTGATGATCTTGGGGTCCGTTTGGACCGAAAACTAAAGTTTTCCGAACATATTTCCCATATGGTCAATAAAGCCATGGGTGTGCTTGGCTTTATTAAGAGATGGTCTAAGGAGTTTGACGATCCTTATGTAACAAAGACCCTCTACACCTCACTTGTTCGTCCAATTCTGGAATATGGATCATGCGTATGGTGTCCCCAGTACACTACTCACAAAAACCGCATTGAATGTGTACAAAAAAATTTTTTAATTTTCGCCTTACGAGGCCTTAACTGGGACGTAAATTTAAGACTTCCTTCCTATGGCAGTAGACTTCTACTACTTAACTTACCTTCTCTAGCTAATCGTAGAACCATGCTGGGTGTAGTATTTATTAATAACCTCATCCAAGGTGACATTGACAGTGTTGACCTGGTTAGCCAGCTACACTTTTCTGTCCCTTGTAGATTAACACGTAATTACTTACCACTAACTCTTCCTAATTGTAGGTCGAACTATGCCCTTCATGATCCGTTTAGGGTATTATGTTCTGACTATAATAATCTTTTGGTGTGAAGCCTAAGAGGCTGAGTTTATGTGCAAGAAGGGAATGATTTACTGAGTCAAAAGCCTTACTGAAATCAGTGTATATAACATCAGTTTGAAGATTTTCCTGAAAACCTTTTATAACAAAGGATGTCAGTTCCAGTAAGTTTGTCGCAGTTGAGCGACGTTTTATAAATCCGTGCTGAGAAGGCGATATGACGGATCTACAGAAATGTTGCAAGTGAGGAGTTAATACATTCTCGAAGAATTTAGGTATAGCCGACAATTTAGAGATACCTCTATAATTGCTTGCTTCAGACTTACTGCCCTTCTTAAACAAGGGAATGATAAAAGATTCCTTCCAAATGGAAGGAAAGGATGAAGTATCTAAGGACAGCGAAAATAGTTTGAGCAATGGCTTACTTAGGGAGTTGGCACAGAACCGATATATATTTATATATATATTATATTTTTTAAATAAGCTAGATTTTAAATTTTTAAGGCGAGACAGCTCTTTTGTAAACCAAGGTGGCTTACTCGAGCATGTCTGATAGAAACGCGGTACACAAATATCAAAGAAAGAGTCAATGGTCTTATAAAATATGCTTACCGCCACTGAAATATCAGTAGTCGAGTAAAGCTCTGACCAGTCGCAGTTGGAAAGTAAAAAGTTCAATAATACAAAGTCTGCTTTTCTAAAGCAGCGTATACGTTTACACAGTTTTTCATATTTAACAAAGCATTTGCCCAGATCAAAAGTAGCTTCAAAAGTGGGATGATAAGAATCTTCTGGTAAAGAAAGTGGTTCAGTCCTTGTTAGAGACACCCTAGATGGATCAGATACGAAGCATAAATCCAAGGATCTGTTTCTAAAGTTTTTGATATGATTGACCTGCGACAATGACATATCAAACAGACCGTCAAATAGGTCATGCTGCCGAGAAGGCAATAAATAAGTCTCACCAACACATTGTGTCCAGTCACATTCAGGAACATTGAAGTCACCAAGGACTATAAAATGATCCCTGTCTGATAACGGGTTGAAAACAGTCTTTATTGCAGACAAGTGTTGCAAATAGACTGACAATTCCGATGACGGCGGAATATATGAACAGGTTATAAAACAGAAAAAACCGGGAAAGTGTAATTTTACACAAATAAATTCAATGCAATGTTGAACTTCCGGTTGAAAAAGTTCCGATGATATGGAGGAATTTACTGCAATCAGAACTCCCCCACCACGTCGGCCAGGTCGATCAAGCCTGTATGTTGTATACTTACTTGGTAAAACTTCGGTGCTTAAAATATCCGGTTTTAACCAAGTTTCAGTAAACACTAAAACATGGGAGGTAAAAGAAAGGCTGTTTAGGAATAGATTAGATAGTTTGCTACATAATCCTCTAACATTTTGGTATGTAAGAAGAAAAGTAGCACTTAGTTTTTTGCATTTTGTTTTTGGGTGGACGTTTCTGGGATTGGCAGTGAAAGAACAATCGGTTTCCGATTCTTTTTCTTCTTCGCCTCAAACTCTTTAACCATTACATGTTCTGGCCAAAATGTTGGAGAACATATATTGGCTTGCAGTTCAGCCGGGACACTAATTTTAAAGGACGATATGTCCCTCTCATATGAGAATTTAAATTTTTCCACTTTAAACTCGACAGCTTGTATTTTGGCTTGAATATAAGCCGCAACATCTTGAGATGTAAGATCAGGGGCAAGCCGGGAAACGAAAATTTGTTTCCTTAGTGGAACTCCTAACACCTTTTTAGGCTCCACGGGTATTACACCTATGGGATAGTTCATAACCGGTACTCCGGAACTAGAACTTGCCTTAGGTATATCTATAATCTGTGGTACAGGCAAAGAAACCACAGCGGACACATCGGAAATGTTGTGTGACACCATTTGCACACACTCGTTGATGACTTTTTCTGATACCGATGATCTCGTCACCATAGGAGTAGTGAACGACATCACCGGCTGAGTCACAGGAGTGCATGGCTAGTCAATGAGAGGGGGCGGAATAAGTCGGAATGGGCCAGATCGGACTGATATATCGTATAGCTGTCATGGAGCCTATCGGCCGATTTTCGTTATATTTCAAGATATAGCTATCAGGCTTACCACATCCAAATCTAAGTGTGTCCCTAATAATAAAGTTCGAAATCGAACTTTTATAACTTCTAACGATCAACGATCGGCTTAATGAAGGTCCATGTTGCAATTTTATGGAAATCTGAGTACTATTACATATAGTTGTTAAACAAAAAATCATGTAGCTGTTATTCAAACGCATTTTTGAATGAGAACTTTCCAAATTTATTTATATTTTATGACCAACAGATCCTATACGATATATCAGTCCGATCTGGCCCGTTCCGACTTATTAAAAGAGGGCAGAAATAAGAAGCTTGGGAGAAAAGTTTCATGAAGATAGCTCAATAATAAGGGGGGGACTAATTTGAGTTGCAACAGACAGACGGACTGACTGATTGTTCCTATAACAGCTATAGAATATAAACGTCTGAGATATTTAAATGGAAAAACTAAGGGCGGGTTACTGTATAACATAAAAATGTATTGATAATGTGCGGTATTTTCAACAACAAAACAGGTTTGCATACAAAAACCCTGATTTCAGCCGATTGTTCCTATGGCAGCTATATGTTATGCTATATAATTTTGACAGCACATTAAGATAGTAATAAGAATAAGATTTGCCAAATCTTGTTGCAATATCTTGAAAAACAACAAAAATCGGCCGATAGCTTCTATGACAGCTATACGATATATCGGTCCGATCTGGCTCGTTCCGACTTATTTACAGCCTACAGCAATAATAAGCTTGTGTGCCAAGTTTCATGAAGATAGCTCAAAAACTGAGAGACGAGTTTGCGTTGCAACAGACGGACGGACGGACGGACGGACAGACGGACATCCATTTTTCGACTCCTCTGGTGATGCTGATTCAGAATATATATACTTTATAGGGTCGGAGATGTCTCCTAAGGTGCGTTGCAAACTTCTGGCTAAAATTAATATACCCTCTGCAACGGTATAAAAATGCCAAAAAATCCGTTGAATTAAAAAAAATTATTGCCGATTTTTGTACAAATCAAACGGTTTTTTGATAAAAAAAAACGCATTTCAAAAATGACAAAAAATCCGTTTAATTTAATATAAAAAGTTTAACGTCAATTCTTGTACAAATCTAACATTTTTTGATAAAAAAAAAAAACATTAAAAATATGCCAAAAAATACGTTAAATTAAAAAACAAAATTTATCGTCGATTTTTGTACAAATCTAACGGTTTTTGATCAATAAAATGCATTTCAAAGATGACAAAAAATTCGTTACATTAAAAACAAGAAAGCAAGGCTACCTTCGGCTTGCCGAAGGTTTCATACCCTTGCAGTTATACAAAATATAAAATATATTTGGATTGCTGCTGGTTTCTGTGGTATTTATTGAACAATTATAACAGTACAGGAAGTCGAGATTTTTACCTGATTAACACCTGCTTAAAAAAAATAATTCTAACCTTTTAATGCTTTTGTATATACCTGGATTTCTTATATACTTAACACAAAATGTTATGAGGAAATGTCTTTGTGTTGTAAAGGATGTGTTGGTCATAAAATCTAAATTTGGAAAGTTCTTATTCAAAAATACGTTTGACAGCTATATGATTTTTTGTTTAACAGCTACATGTAATAGTACTCAGGTTTCCATAAAATTGCAACATGAACCTTCATTAGACCGATCGTTGATCGTTATAAGTTATAAAAGTTCGATTTCGAACTTTATTATTAGGGACACACTTAGATTTGGATGTGGTAAGCCTGATAGCTATATCTTGAAATATAACGAAAATCGGCAGATAGGCTCCATGACAGCTATACGATATATCAGTCCGATCTGGCCCGTTCCGACTTATTTAAAGAGGGCAGAAATAAGAAGCTTGTGAGCAAAGTTTCATGAAGATAGCTCAATAACGCAATTGCGTTGCAACAGACAGACGGACTGAATGATTGTTCCTATAACAGCTATAGAATATAAACGTCTGAGATATTTAAATGGAAAAACTAAGAGCGGGTTACTGTATAACATTAAAAAGTATTGATAATGTGCGGTATTTCCAAAAACAAAACAGGTTTGCATACAAAAACCCTGATTTCAGCCGATTGTTCCTTTGGCAGCTATATGTTAAATTGGTCCGATTTTGATTTAGATTTGGATGTGGTAAGCCTGATAGCTATATCTTGAAATATAACGAAAATCGGCAGATAGGCTCCATGACAGCTATACGATATACCAGTCCGATCTGGCCCGTTCCGACTTATTTAAAGAGGGCAGAAATAAGAAGCTTGTGAGCAAAGTTTTATGAAGATAGCTCAATAACGCAATTGCGTTGCAACAGACAGACGGACTGAATGATTGTTCCTATAACAGCTATAGAATATAAACGTCTGAGATATTTAAATGGAAAAACTAAGAGCGGGTTACTGTGTAACAATAAAAAAGTATTGATAATGTGCGGTATTTCCAAAAACAAAACAGGTTTGCATACAAAAACCCTGATTTCAGCCGATTGTTCCTTTGGCAGCTATATGTTAAATTGGTCCGATTTTGATTTAGATTTGGATGTGGTAAGCCTGATAGCTATATCTTGAAATATAACGAAAATCGGCAGATAGGCTCCATGACAGCTATACGATATATCAGTCCGATCTGGCCCGTTCCGACTTATTTAAAGAGGGCAGAAATAATAAGCTTGTGTGCCAAGTTTCATGAAAATAGCTCAAAAACTGAGAGACTAGTTTGCGTTGCAACAGAAGGACGGACGGACAGACGGACATCCATTTTTCGACTCCTCTGGTGATGCTGATTCAGAATATATATACTTTATAGGGTCGGAGATGTCTCCTAAGGTGCGTTGCAAACTTCTGGCTAAAATTAATATACCCTCTGCAACGGTATAAAAATGCCAAAAAATCCGTTGAATTAAAAAAAAATTATTGCCGATTTTTGTACAAATCAAACGGTTTTTGATAAAAAAAACGCATTTCAAAAATGACAAAAAATCCGTTTAATTTAATATAAAAAGTTTAACGTCAATTCTTGTACAAATCTAACATTTTTTGATAAAAAAAAACATTAAAAATATGCCAAAAAATACGTTAAATTAAAAAACAAAATTTATCGTCGATTTTTGTACAAATCTAACGGTTTTTGATCAATAAAATGCATTTCAAAGATGACAAAAAATTCGTTACATTAAAAACAAGAAAGCAAGGCTACCTTCGGCTTGCCGAAGGTTTCATACCCTTGCAGTTATACAAAATATAAAATATATTTGGATTGCTGCTGGTTTCTGTGGTATTTATTGAACAATTATAACAGTACAGGAAGTCGAGATTTTTACCTGATTAACACCTGCTTAAAAAAAAATAATTCTACCTTTTAATGCTTTTGTATATACCTGGATTTCTTATATACTTAACACAAAATGTTATGAGGAAATGTCTTTGTGTTGTAAAGGATGTGTTGGTCATAAAATCTAAATTTGGAAAGTTCTTATTCAAAAATACGTTTGACAGCTATATGATTTTTTGTTTAACAGCTACATGTAATAGTACTCAGGTTTCCATAAAATTGCAACATGAACCTTCATTAGACCGATCGTTGATCGTTATAAGTTATAAAAGTTCGATTTCGAACTTTATTATTAGGGACACACTTAGATTTGGATGTGGTAAGCCTGATAGCTATATCTTGAAATATAACGAAAATCGGCAGATAGGCTCCATGACAGCTATACGATATATCAGTCCGATCTGGCCCGTTCCGACTTATTTAAAGAGGGCAGAAATAAGAAGCTTGTGAGCAAAGTTTCATGAAGATAGCTCAATAACGCAATTGCGTTGCAACAGACAGACGGACTGAATGATTGTTCCTATAACAGCTATAGAATATAAACGTCTGAGATATTTAAATGGAAAAACTAAGAGCGGGTTACTGTATAACATTAAAAAGTATTGATAATGTGCGGTATTTCCAAAAACAAAACAGGTTTGCATACAAAAACCCTGATTTCAGCCGATTGTTCCTTTGGCAGCTATATGTTAAATTGGTCCGATTTTGATTTAGATTTGGATGTGGTAAGCCTGATAGCTATATCTTGAAATATAACGAAAATCGGCAGATAGGCTCCATGACAGCTATACGATATATCAGTCCGATCTGGCCCGTTCCGACTTATTTAAAGAGGGCAGAAATAAGAAGCTTGTGAGCAAAGTTTCATGAAGATAGCTCAATAACGCAATTGCGTTGCAACAGACAGACGGACTGAATGATTGTTCCTATAACAGCTATAGAATATAAACGTCTGAGATATTTAAATGGAAAAACTAAGAGCGGGTTACTGTATAACATTAAAAAGTATTGATAATGTGCGGTATTTCCAAAAACAAAACAGGTTTGCATACAAAAACCCTGATTTCAGCCGATTGTTCCTTTGGCAGCTATATGTTAAATTGGTCCGATTTTGATTTAGATTTGGATGTGGTAAGCCTGATAGCTATATCTTGAAATATAACGAAAATCGGCAGATAGGCTCCATGACAGCTATACGATATATCAGTCCGATCTGGCCCGTTCCGACTTATTTAAAGAGGGCAGAAATAATAAGCTTGTGTGCCAAGTTTCATGAAAATAGCTCAAAAACTGAGATACTAGTTTGCGTTGCAACAGACGGACGGACGGACAGACGGACATCCATTTTTCGACTCCTCTGGTGATGCTGATTCAGAATATATATACTTTATAGGGTCGGAGATGTCTCCTAAGGTGCGTTGCAAACTTCTGGCTAAAATTAATATACCCTCTGCAAGGGTATAAAAATGCGTTTGAATAACAGCGACAGGATTTTTTGTTTAACAGCTACATGTAATAGTACTCAGGTTTCCATAAAATTGCAACATGAACCTTCATTAGGCCGATCGTTGATCGTTATAAGTTATAAAAGTTCGATTTCGAACTTTATTATTAGGGACACACTTAGATTTGGATGTGGTAAGGCTGATAGCTATATCTTGAAATATAACAAAAATCGGCCGATAGGCTCCATGACAGCTATACGATATATCAGTCCGATCTGGCCCGTTCCGACTTATTTAAAGAGGGCAGAAATAATAAGCTTGTGTGCCAAATTTCATGAAAATAGCTCAAAAACTGAGAGACTAGTTTGCGTTGCAACAGACGGACGGACGGACGGACGGACGGACAGAGACGGACATCCATTTTTCGACTCCTCTGGTGATGCTGATTCAGAATATATATACTTTATAGGGTCGGAGATGTCTCCTAAGGTGCGTTGCAAACTTCTGGCTAAAATTAATATACCCTCTGCAAGGGTATAAAAAGTATTGATAATGTGCGGTATTTCCAAAAACAAAACAGGTTTGCATACAAAAACCCTGATTTCAGCCGATTGTTCCTATGGCAGCTATATGTTATAGTGCTCCGATTTTGATACAATTTTGACAGCACATTTAGAACGTAATAAGAATAGGATTTGCCAAATCTTGTTGCAATATCTTGAAAAACAACAAAAATCGGCCGATAGCTTCTATGACAGCTATACGATATATCGGTCCGATCTGGCTCGTTCCGACTTTTTTACAGCCTACAGCAATAAGAAGCTTGTGTGCCAAGTTTCATGAAGATAACTCAAAAACTGAGAGACTAGTTTGCGTTGCAACAGACGGACGGACTGACTGATTGTTCCTATAACAGCTATAGAATATAAACGTCTGAGATATTTAAATGGAATAACTAAGGGCGGGTTACAGTATAACATTAAAAAGTAATGATAATGTGCGGTATTTCCCAAAAACAAAACAGGCTTGCATACAAAAACCCTGATTTCAGCCGATTGTTCCTATGGCAGCTATATGTTATAGTGGTCCGATTTTGATACAATTTTGACAGCATAGGATTTGCCAAATCTTGTTGCAATATCTTGAAAAACAACAAAAATCGGCCGATAGCTTCTATGACAGCTATACGATATATCGGTCCGATCTGGCTTGTTCCGACTTATTTACAGCCTACAGCAATAATAAGCTTGTGTGCCAAGTTTCATGAAGATAGCTCAAAAACTGAGAGACTAGTTTGCGTTGCAACAGACGGACGGACGGACGGACGACAGACGAATCCATTTTTCGACTCCTCTGGTGATGCTGATTAAGAATATATATACTTTATAGGGTCGGAGATGTCTCCTAAGGTGCGTTGCAAACTTCTGGCTAAAATTAATATACCCTCTGCAAGGGTATAAAAATTTAACCTCGATTTTTTACAAATCTAACGGTTTTTGATCAAAAAAACGCATTAAAAACATGCCAAAAAATCCGTTAAATTAAAAAACAAAATTTATCGTCGATTTTTGTACAAATCTAACGGTTTTTGATCAATAAAATGCATTTCAAAGATGACAAAAAATTCGTTAAATTAAAAAAAATGTAACCTCGATTTTTTACAAATCAAACGGTTTTTGATCAAAAAAAAACCATTAAACATTAATCCCAAAAAATCCGTTAAATTAAAAAAAAAATTATTATTGATTTTTTTTACAAATCAAACGGGTTTTGATCAAAAAAACAACATTTCAAAAACATCGATTTTTGTACAAATCTAACGATTTTTGATAAAAAAACGCATTAAAAAAATGCCAAAAAATCCGTTAAATTTAAAAATAAAAATTTAAACATCGATTTTTTTACAAATCTAACGTTTTTTGATAAAAAAAAACCCATTAAAAACATGTCAAAAAATCCGTTAAATTAAAAAACAAAATATATTGTTTATTTTTGTACAAATCAAACGTTTTTTGATCAAAAAAACGCATTTCAAAAATGCCAAAAAATCCGTTTAATTTTTAAACATTTTTAAACTTCGATTTTTGTACAAATCTAACGAATTTTGATAAAAAAAACGTATTAAAATAATGCCAAAAAATCCGTTAAATTTCAAATAAAATTTAAACATCGATTTTTGTACAAATCTAACGATTTTTGATAAAAAAAAAACGCATTAACAAAATGCCAAAAAATCCGATAAATTTAAAATATAATTTAAACATCGATTTTTGTACAAATCTATCGTTTTTTGATAAAAAAAAACCCATTAAAAACATGTCAAAAAATCCGTTAAATTAAAAAACAAAATTATTGTTGATTTTTTACAAATCAAACGGTTTTTTGATCAAAAAACGCATTTCAAAAATGACAAAAAAATCCGTTTAATTTTAAAACATTTTGAAACATCGATTTTTGTACAAATCTAATGATTTTTGATAAAAAAACAAGTTGGAAAGGCTACAGTCGAGCTGACTCGACTGTGATATACCCGCTACAATTCTTCGGAAAAACACGTGCCAAATGTGAACAATGCGTTCTTGCTTTTTATTTCTTTCCGTCTCTAATTTGTTTTGCCTATGCAAGTTCCACTCGATTCTTATTGGATGTTGCCCTTTGCTTTTATTACTCTGCAGTTATAAATTATGCATGTGTGATAGAGACGCCTATACATACATACATATATGCTGCCTCACAATACATCTCAACATATCTAATTAGATTTGTCGTTTGTATTTTGTGTTGCTGCTCAATGTCTCTTTCGATTCTAAGTGGCTTTAAATATACTAAAAATTTATTTTGAATTTTGCAACACACTATAAAATAAAAAAAAATATAAGATACAAAAAAAATAAATTTAAGTCGCCGCGGCACACCCAGGAGTTGAACTCCGGACCTCTCGCTTAACAGTCAACTACCATCACCACTCGACCACTGCACTTCTTTCGCAATAACCGATAAAATTGCACCATGAATATTTTCGGTGCACATAATTAAAAAAAAAGTTGCCACATAATTTAAAAAAAAAGTTGCCACATAATTAAAAAAAGTTGTCTGCTGCTGGTGTTGAACTCGGGTACTAACATTAGGAAAAACCGACACAGGCACATGGCCACAAGGCAATACTATTTCTTGAATATCTTCCTTATTTATCGGCCGATCTTATTGAAACTTTCGCAACACGCCCGGATGGTGGTTTTTATCACATGGATAAAAAATGAATGCTGTAGAGCTATATTTGCAGCTATTATCGATTTATTATCGATTTTTGGGGGCGGATGGAGGCGTGGCAAAAATCCAAAATAAACTTGATCTGCGGGCATAATTAACACATATTGTCTCCAAATTTGGTAGCTCTAGCTCTTATAATAGCTGAGATCTAGGTTTTCATACGGACAGACAGACGGACAGACGGACAGACGGACAGACGGACAGACGGACAGACGGACAGACGGACATGGCTATATCGACTCGGCTGTTCATGCTGATTCAGAATATATATACTTTATGGGGTCGGAGATGTCTCCTTCTGCCTGTTACAAACATTTTCGGTTGGCACAAAGTTATAATACCCTTATACTCTTCGAGTAGCGGGTATAAAAACGTATTAAAAAAATGCCAAAAAAATCCGTTAAATTTATAACAAAATTTTAACATCGATTTTTGTACAAATCTAACGTTTTTTGATAAAAAAAAACCCATTAAAAACATGTCAAAAAATCCGTTAAATTAAGAAACAAAATTTATTGTTTATTTTTGTACAAATCAAACGTTTTTTGATCAAAACAAGTTGGAAAGGCTACAGTCGAGCTGACTCGACTGTGATATACCCGCTACAATTCTTCGGAAAAACACGTGCCAAATGTGAACAATGCGTTCTTGCTTTTTATTTCTTTCCGTCTCTAATTTGTTTTGCCTATGCAAGTTCCACTCGATTCTTATTGGATGTTGCCCTTTGCTTTTATTACTCTGCAGTTATAAATTATGCATGTGTGATAGAGACGCCTATACATACATACATATATGCTGCCTCACAATACATCTCAACATATCTAATTAGATTTGTCGTTTGTATTTTGTGTTGCTGCTCAATGTCTCTTTCGATTCTAAGTGGCTTTAAATATACTAAAAATTTATTTTGAATTTTGCAACACACTATAAAATAAAAAAAAATATAAGATACAAAAAAAATAAATTTAAGTCGCCGCGGCACACCCAGGAGTTGAACTCCGGACCTCTCGCTTAACAGTCAACTACCATCACCACTCGACCACTGCACTTCTTTCGCAATAACCGATAAAATTGCACCATGAATATTTTCGGTGCACATAATTAAAAAAAAAAAAGTTGCCACATAATTTAAAAAAAAGTTGCCACATAATTAAAAAAAGTTGTCTGCTGCTGGTGTTGAACTCGGGTACTAACATTAGGAAAAACCGACACAGGCACATGGCCACAAGGCAATACTATTTCTTGAATATCTTCCTTATATATATATATATATAGAGCTATATTTGCAGCTATTATCGATTTATTATCGATTTTTGGGGGCGGATGGAGGCGTGGCAAAAATCCAAAATAAACTTGATCTGCGGGCATAATTAACACATATTGTCTCCAAATTTGGTAGCTCTAGCTCTTATAATAGCTGAGATCTAGGTTTTCATACGGACAGACAGACGGACAGACGGACAGACGGACAGACGGACAGACGGACAGACGGACAGACGGACATGGCTATATCGACTCGGCTGTTCATGCTGATTCAGAATATATATACTTTATGGGGTCGGAGATGTCTCCTTCTGCCTGTTACAAACATTTTCGGTTGGCACAAAGTTATAATACCCTTATACTCTTCGAGTAGCGGGTATAAAAACGCATTTCAAAAATGCCAAAAAATCCGTTTAATTTTTAAACATTTTTAAACTTCGATTTTTGTACAAATCTAACGATTTTTGATAAAAAAAAACGCATTAAAAAATGCCAAAAAATCCGTTAAATTTAAAATAAAATTTAAACATCGATTTTTGTACAAATCTAACGATTTTTGATAAAAAAAAACGCATTAACAAAATGCCAAAAAAATCCGTTAAATTTAAAATATAATTTAAACATCGATTTTTGTACAAATCTAACGTTTTTTGATAAAAAAAACCCATTAAAAACATGTCAAAAAATCCGTTAAATTACAAAAACAAAATTATTGTTGATTTTTTTACAAATCAAACGGTTTTTGATCAAAAAAACGCATTTCAAAAATGACAAAAAAAAACCGTTTAATTTTGAAACATTTTTAAACTTCGATTTTTGTACAAATCTAACGATTTTTGATAAAAAAAAAAAACGCATAAAAAAAATGCCAAAAAATCCGTTAAATTTAAAATAAAATTTAAACATCGATTTTTGTACAAATCTAACGATTTTTGATAAAAAAAACGCATTAACAAAATGCCAAAAAATCTGTTAAATTTAAAATATAATTTAAACATCGATTTTTGTACAAATCTAACGTTTTTTGATAAAAAAAACACCCATTAAAAACATGTCAAAAAATCCGTTAAATTAAAAAACAAAATTATTGTTGATTTTTTTTACAAATCAAACGGTTTTTGATCAAAAAAACGCATTTCAAAAATGACAAAAAAATCCGTTTAATTTTAAAATATTTTGAAACATCGATTTTTGTACAAATCTAATGATTTTTGATAAAAAAAAAACGAATTAAAAAAATGCCAAAAAATCCGTTTAATTTTTAAACATTTTTAAACATCGATTTTTGTACAAATCTAACGTTTTTTATAAGAAACTACGCATTTAAAACATGCCAAAAAATCCGTTAAATTAAAAAACAAAATTTATCGTCGATTTTTGTACAATTCTAACGGTTTTTGATCAATAAAATGCATTTCTAAAATGACAAAAAATCCGTTAAATTAAAAAAATGTAACCTCGATTTTTTACAAATCTAACGGTTTTTAATAAAAAAAACGCAATAAAAAAATGCCAAAAAAATACGTTTAATTTTTAAACATTTTTAAACTTCGATTTTTGTACAAATCTAACGATTTTTGATAAAAACAAGAAAAGCAAGGCTACCTTCGGCTTGCCGAAGGTTTCATACCCTTGCAGTTATACAAAATATAAAATATATTTGGATTGCTACTGGTTTCTGTGGTATTTATTGAACAATTATAACAGTACAGGAAGTCAAGATTTTGACCTGATTAAAATTTTTCGAAAAAAAATAATTCTACCTTTTTAATGCTTTTGTATATACCTGGATTTCTTATATACTTAACACAAAAAGTTATGAGGAAATGTCTTTGTGTTGTAAAGGATCTGTTGGTCATAAAATATAAATAAATTTGGAAAGTTCTCATTCAAAAATGCGTTTGAATAACAGCTACATGATTTTTTGTTTAACAGCTATATGTAATAGTACCCAGATTTCCATAAAATTGCAACATGGACCTTCATTAGGCCGATCGTTGATCGTTATAAGTTATAAAAGTTCGATTTCGAACTTTATTATTAGGGACACACTTAGATTTGGATGTGGTAAGCCTGATAGCTATATCTTGAAAATATAACGAAAATCGGCCGATAGGCTCCATGACAGCTATACGATATATCAGTCCGATCTGGCCCGTTCCGACTTATTTAAAGAGGGCAGAAATAAGAAGCTTGTGAGCAAAATTTCATGAAGATAGCTCAATAACTGGGGGGACTAATTTGCGTTACAACAGACAGACGGACTGACTGATTGTTCCTATAACAGCTATATAATATAAAGATATTTAAATGGAAAAACTAACTGTATAACATTAAAAAGTATTGATAATGTTCGGTATTTCCAAAAACAAAACAGGTTTGCATACAAAAACCCTGATTTCAGCCGATTGTTCCTATGGAAGCTATATGTTATAGTGGTCCGATTTTGATACAATTTTGACAGCACATTAATCTTTGTGTTGTAAAGGATCTGTTGTTTATAAAATATAAATAAATTTGGAAAGTTCTCATTCAAAAATGCGTTTGAATAACAGCTACATGATTTTTTGTTTAACAGCTATATGTAATAGTACTCAGATTTCCATAAAATTGCAACATGGACCTTCATTAGGCCGATCGTTGATCGTTATAAGTTATAAAAGTTCCATTTCGAACTTTATTATTAGGGACACACTTAGATTTGGATGTGGTAAGCCTGATAGCTATATCTTGAAATATAACGAAAATCGGCCGATAGGCTCCATGACAGCTATACGATATATCAGTCCGATCTGGCCCGTTCCGACTTATTTAAAGAGGGCAGAAATAAGAAGCTTGTGAGCAAAATTTCATGAAGATAGCTCAATAACTGGGGGACTAATTTGCGTTGCAACAGACAGACGGGCTGACTGATTGTTCCTATAACAGCTATAGAATATAAACGTCTGAGATATTTAAATGGAAAAACTAAGGGCGGGTTACTGTATAACATTAAAAAGTATTGATAATGTGCGGTATTTCCAAAAACAAAACAGGTTTGCATACAAAAACCCTGATTTCAGCCGATTGTTCCTATGGCAGCTACATGTTATAGTGGTCCGATTTTGATACAATTTTGACAGCACATTAGGAACGTAATTAGAATAGGATTTGCCAAATCTTGTTGCAATATCTTGAAAAACAACAAAAATCGGCCGATAGCTTCTATGACAGCTATACGATATATCGGTCCGATCTGGCTCGTTCCGACTTATTTACAGCCTACAGCAATAATAAGCTTGTATGCCAAGTTTCATGAAGATAGCTCAATAACTCGGGGACTAATTTGCGTTGCAACAGACAGACGGACTGACTGATTGTTCCTATAACAGGTATAGAATATAAACGTCTGAGATATTTAAATGAAAAAACTAAGGGCGGAGTACTGTATAACATTAAAAAGTATTGATAATGTGCGGTATTTCCAAAAACAAAACAGGTTTGCATACAAAAACCCTGATTTCAGCCGATTGTTCCTATGGCAGCTACATGTTATAGTGGTCCGATTTTGATACAATTTTGACAGCACATTAGGAACGTAATTAGAATAGGATTTGCCAAATCTTGTTGCAATATCTTGAAAAACAACAAAAATCGGCCGATAGCTTCTATGACAGCTATACGATATATCGGTCCGATCTGGATCGTTCCGACTTATTTACAGCCTACAGCAATAATAAGCTTGTGTGCCAAGTTTCATGAAGATAGCTCAAAAACTGAGAGACTAGTTTGCGTTGCAACAGACGGACGGACGGACGGACGGACGGACGGACGTTTTTTGATAAAAAAAAACAAACCCATTAAAAACATGTCAAAAAATCCGTTAAATTAAAAAACAAAATTTATTGTTTATTTTTGTACAAATAAAACGTTTTTTGATCAAAAAAACGCATTTCAAAAATGCCAAAAAATCCGTTTAATTTTTAAACATTTTTAAACTTCGATTTTTGTACAAATCTAACGATTTTTGATAAAAACAAGTTGGAAAGGCTACAGTCGAGCTGACTCGACTGTGATATACCCGCTACAATTCTTCGGAAAAACACGTGCCAAATGTGAACAATGCGTTCTTGCTTTTTATTTCTTTCCGTCTCTAATTTGTTTTGCCTATGCAAGTTCCACTCGATTCTTATTGGATGTTGCCCTTTGCTTTTATTACTCTGCAGTTATAAATTATGCATGTGTGATAGAGACGCCTATACATACATACATATATGCTGCCTCACAATACATCTCAACATATCTAATTAGATTTGTCGTTTGTATTTTGTGTTGCTGCTCAATGTCTCTTTCGATTCTAAGTGGCTTTAAATATACTAAAAATTTATTTTGAATTTTGCAACACACTATAAAATAAAAAAAAAATATAAGATACAAAAAAAATAAATTTAAGTCGCCGCGGCACACCCAGGAGTTGAACTCCGGACCTCTCGCTTAACAGTCAACTACCATCACCACTCGACCACTGCACTTCTTTCGCAATAACCGATAAAATTGCACCATGAATATTTTCGGTGCACATAATTAAAAAAAAAAAGTTGCCACATAATTTAAAAAAAAAGTTGCCACATAATTAAAAAAAGTTGTCTGCTGCTGGTGTTGAACTCGGGTACTAACATTAGGAAAAACCGACACAGGCACATGGCCACAAGGCAATACTATTTCTTGAATATCTTCCTTATTTATCGGCCGATCTTATTGAAACTTTCGCAACACGCCCGGATGGTGGTTTTTATCACATGGATAAAAAATGAATGCTGTAGAGCTATATTTGCAGCTATTATCGATTTATTATCGATTTTTGGGGGCGGATGGAGGCGTGGCAAAAATCCAAAATAAACTTGATCTGCGGGCATAATTAACACATATTGTCTCCAAATTTGGTAGCTCTAGCTCTTATAATAGCTGAGATCTAGGTTTTCATACGGACAGACAGACGGACAGACGGACAGACGGACAGACGGACAGACGGACAGACGGACAGACGGACAGACGGACATGGCTATATCGACTCGGCTGTTCATGCTGATTCAGAATATATATACTTTATGGGGTCGGAGATGTCTCCTTCTGCCTGTTACAAACATTTTCGGTTGGCACAAAGTTATAATACCCTTATACTCTTCGAGTAGCGGGTATAAAAAAACGCATTAAAAAAATGCCAAAAAATCCGTTAAATTTAAAATAAAATTTAAACATCGATTTTTGTACAAATCTAACGATTTTTGATAAAAAAAAACGCATAAACAAAATGCCAAAAAATCCGTTAAATTTAAAATATAATTTAAACATCGATTTTTGTACAATTCTAACGTTTTTTGATAAAAAAACCCATTAAAAACATGTCAAAAAATCCGTTAAATTAAAAAACAAAATTATTGTTGATTTTTTTTTTTACAAATCAAACGGTTTTTGATCAAAAAAACGCATTTCAAAAATGACAAAAAAAATCCGTTTAATTTTAAAACATTTTGAAACATCGATTTTTGTACAAATCTAATGATTTTTGATAAAAAACAAGAAAGCAAGGCTACCTTCGGCTTGCCGAAGGTTTCATACCCTTGCAGTTATACAAAATATAAAATATATTTGGATTGCTGCTGGTTTCTGTGGTAGTTATTGACAATTATAACAGTACAGGAAGTCAAGATTTTTACCTGATTAAGGCTATGAATCAAACACCTGCTTCGAAAAAAAATAATTCTACCTTTTTAATGCTTTTGTATATACCTGGATTTCTTATATACTTAACACAAAATGTTATGAGGAAATGTCTTTGTGTTGTAAAGGATCTGTTGGTCATAAAATATAAATAAATTTGGAAAGTTCTCATTCAAAAATGCGTTTGAATAACAGCTACATGATTTTTTGTTTAACAGCTATATGTAATAGTACTCAGATTTCCATAAAATTGCAACATGGACCTTCATTAGGCCGATCGTTGATCGTTATAAGTTATAAAAGTTCGATTTCGAACTTTATTATTAGGGACACACTTAGATTTGGATGTGGTAAGCCTGATAGCTATATCTTGAAATATAACGAAAATCGGCCGATAGGCTCCATGACAGCTATACGATATATCAGTCCGATCTGGCCCGTTCCGACTTATTTAAAGAGGGCAACAATAAGAAGCTTGTGAGCAAAGTTTCATGAAGATAGCTCAATAACGCAATTGCGTTGCAACAGATAGACGGACTGACTGATTGTTCCTATAACAGCTATAGAATATAAACGTCTGAGATATTTAAATGGAAAAACTAAGGGCGGGTTACTGTATAACATTAAAAAGTATTGATAATGTTCGGTATTTCCAAAAACAAAACAGGTTTGCATACAAAAACCCTGATTTCAGCCGATTGTTCCAATGGCAGCTATATGTTATAGTGGTCCGATTTTGATACAATTTTGACAGCACATTAATCTTTGTGTTGTAAAGGATCTGTTGTTTATAAAATATAAATAAATTTGGAAAGTTCTCATTCAAAAATGCGTTTGAATAACAGCTACATGATTTTTTGTTTAACAGCTATATGTAATAGTACTCAGATTTCCATAAAATTGCAACATGGACCTTCATTAGGCCGATCGTTGATCGTTATAAGTTATAAAAGTTCGATTTCGAACTTTATTATTAGGGACACACTTAGATTTGGATGTGGTAAGCCTGATAGCTATATCTTAAAATATAACGAAAATCGGCCGATAGGCTCCATGACAGCTATACGATATATCAGTCCGATCTGGCCCGTTCCGACTTATTTAAAGAGGGCAGAAATAAGAAGCTTGTGAGCAAAATTTCATGAAGATAGCTCAATAACTGGGGGACTAATTTGCGTTACAACAGACAGACGGACTGACTGATTGTTCCTATAACAGCTATATAATATAAAGATATTTAAATGGAAAAACTAACTGTATAACATTAAAAAGTATTGATAATGTGCGGTATTTCCAAAAATAAAACAGGTTTGCATACAAAAACACTGATTTCAGCCGATTGTTCCTATGGCAGCTATATGTTATAATAGTCTGATTTTGATACAATTTTGACAGCACATTAAGAACGTAATAAGAATAGGATTTGCCAAATCTTGTTGCAATATCTTGAAAAACAACAAAAACCGGCCGATAGCTTCTATGACAGCTATACGATATATCGGTCCGATCTGGCTCGTTCCGACTTATTTACAGCCTACAGCAATAATAAGCTTGTGTGCCAAGTTTCATGAAGATAGCTCAATAACTGGGGGACTAATTTGCGTTGCAACAGACAGACGGACTGACTGATTGTTCCTATAAAAGCTATAGAATATAAACGTCTGAGATATTTAAATGGAAAAACTAAGGGCGGGTTACTGTATAACATTAAAAAGTATTTATAATGTGCGGTATTTCCAAAAACAAAACAGGTTTGCATACAAAAACCCTGATTTCAGCCGATTGTTCCTATGGCAGCTGTATGTTATAGTGCTCCGATTTTGATACAATTTTGACAGCACATTAAGAACGTAATAAGAATAGGATTTGCCAAATCTTGTTGCAATATCTTGAAAAACAACAAAAATCGACCGATAGCTTCTATGACAGCTATACGATATATCGGTCCGATCTGGCTCGTTCCGACTTATTTACAGCCTACAGCAATAATAAGCTTGTGTGCCAAGTTTCAACAGACGGACGGACGGACGGACGGACGGACATCCATTTTTCGACTCCTCTGGTGATGCTGATTCAGAATATATATACTTTATAGGGTCGGAGATGTCTCCTAAGGTGCGTTGCAAACTTCTGGCTAAAATTAATATACCCTCTGCAAGGGTATAATAATGCCAAAAAATCCGTTGAATTAAAAAAAAAATTATTGCCGATTTTTGTACAAATCAAACGGTTTTTGATAAAAACAAGAAAGCACGGCTACCTTCGGCTTCCTTTTTAATGCTTTTGTACATACCTGGATTTCCTATATACTTAACACAAAATGTTATGAGGAAATGTCTTTGTGTTGTAAAGGATCTGTTGGTCATAAAATATAAATAAATTTGGAAAGTTCTCATTCAAAAATGCGTTTGAATAACAGCTATATGATTTTTTGTTTAACAGCTATATGTAATAGTACTCAGGTTTCCATAAAATTGCAACATGAACCTTCATTAGGCCGATCGTTGATCGTTATAAGTTATAAAAGTTCGATTCGAACTTTATTATTAGGGACACACTTAGATTTGGATGTGATAAGCCTGATAGCTATATCTTGAAATATAACGAAAATCGGCCGTAGGCTCCATGACAGCTATACGATATATCAGTCCGATCTGGCCCATTCCGACTTATTTAAAGAGGGCAGAAATAAGAAGCTTATGAGCAAAGTTTCATGAAGATAGCTCAATAACTAGGGGACTAATTTGAGTTGCAACAGACACGCGGACTGACTGAGTGTTCCTATAACAGCTATAGAATATAAACGTCTGAGATATTTAAATGGAAAAACTAAGGGCGGGTTACTGTATACCATTAAAAAGTATTGATAATGTGCGGTATTTCCAAAAACAAAACAGGTTTGCATACAAAAACCCTGATTTCAGCCGATTGTTCCTATGGCAGCTACATGTTATAGTGGTCCGATTTTGATACAATTTTGACAGCACATTAGGAACGTAATAAGAATAGGATTTGCCAAATCTTGTTGCAATATCTTGAAAAACAACAAAAATCGGCCGATAGCTTCAATGACAGCTATACGATATATCGGTCCGATCTGGCTCGTTCCGATTTATTTACAGCCTACATCAATAATAAGCTTGGGTGCCAAGTTTCATGAAGATAGCTTAATAACTGGGGGACTAATTTGCGTTGCAACAGACAGACGGACTGACTGATTGTTCCTATAACAGCTATAGAATATAAACGTCTGAGATATTTAAATGGAAAAACTAAGGGCGGGTTACTGTATAACATTAAAAAGTATTGATAATGTGCGGTATTTCCAAAAACAAAACAGGTTTGCATACAAAAACCCTGATTTCAGCCGATTGTTCCTATGGCAGCTATATGTTATAGTGGTCCGATTTTGATACAATTTTGACAGCACATTAAAAACGTAATAAGAATAGGATTTGCCAAATCTTGTTGCAATATCTTGAAAAACAACAAAAATCGGCCGATAGCTTCTATGACAGCTATACGATATATCGGTCCGATCTGGCTCGTTCCGACTTATTTACAGCCTACAGCAACAAGAAGCTTGTGTGCCAAGTTTCATGAAGATAGCTCAAAAACTGAGAGACTAGTTTGCGTTGCAACAGACGGACGGACGGACGGACGGACGGACGGACGGACGGACGGACAGACGGACATCCATTTTTCGACTCCTCTGGTGATGCTGATTCAGAATATATATACTTTATAGGGTCGGAGATGTCTCCTAAGGTGCGTTGCAAACTTCTGGCTAAAATTAATATACCCTCTGCAAGGGTATAACAACAAAAATCGGCCGATAGCTTCTCGTTCCGACTTATTTACAGCCTACAGCAACAAGAAGCTTGTGTGCCAAGTTTCATGAAGATAGCTCAAAAACTGAGAGACTAGTTTGCGTTGCAACAGACGGACGGACGGACGGACGGACGGACGGACGGACGGACGGACGGACGGACGGACAGACGGACATCCATTTTTCGACTCCTCTGGTGATGCTGATTCAGAATATATATACTTTATAGGGTCGGAGATGTCTCCTAAGGTGCGTTGCAAACTTCTGGCTAAAATTAATATACCCTCTGCAAGGGTATAAAAATTATTATTGATTTTTTTAAAAAAATCAAACGGTTTTTGATCAAAAAAACGCATTTCATAAATGACAAAAACTCCGTTTAATTTTAAAACATTTTGAAACATCGATTTTTGTACAAATCTAACGATTTTTGATAAAAAAAAACGCATTAAAAAATGCCAAAAAATCCGTTAAATTTAAAATAAAATTTAAACATCGATTTTTTACAAATCTAACGTTTTTTGATAAAAAAAAAAAACCCATTAAAAACATGTCAAAAAACCCTTAAATTAAAAAACAAAATTTATTGTTTATTTTTGTACAAATCAAACGTTTTTTGATCAAAAAAACGCATTTCAAAAATGCCAAAAAATCCGTTTAATTTTTAAACATTTTTAAACTTCGATTTTTGTACAAATCTAACGATTTTTGATAAAAAAAAAACGCATTAAAAAAATGCCAAAAAAATCCATTAAATTTAAAATAAAATTTAAACATCGATTTTTGTACAAATCTAACGATTTTTGATAAAAAAAAAACGCATAAACAAAATGCCAAAAAATCCGTTAAATTTAAAATATAATTTAAACATCGATTTTTGTACAAATCTAACGTTTTTTGATAAAAAAAAAACCCATTAAAAACATGTCAAAAAATCCGTTAAATTAAAAAACAAAATTATTGTTGATTTTTTTTTACAAATCAAACGGTTTTTGATCAAAAAAACGCATTTCAAAAATGACAAAAAAATCCGTTTAATTTTAAAACATTTTGAAACATCGATTATTGTACAAATCTAATGATTTTTGATAAAAAAAAACGCATTAAAAAATGCCAAAAAATCCGTTAAATTTAAAATAAAATTTTAACATCAATTTTTGTACAAATCTAACGTTTTTTGATAAAAAAAAAACCATTAAAAACATGTCAAAAAATCCGTTAAATAAAAAACCAAATTTATTGTTGATTTTTGTACAAATCAAATGGTTTTTGATCAAAAAAACGCATTTCAAAAATGCCAAAAAATCCGTTTAATTTTTAAACATTTTGAAACATCGATTTTTGTACAAATCTAACGATTTTTGATAAAAACAAGAAAGCAAGGCTACCTTCGGCTTGCCGATGGTTTCATACCCTTGCAGTTATACAAAATATAAAATATATTTGGATTGCTGCTGGTTGCTGTGGTATTTATTGAACAATTATAACAGTACAGGAAGTCAAGATTTTTACCTGATTAAGGCTATGAATCAAACACCTGCTTCGAAAAAAAATAATTCTACCTTTTTAATGCTTTTGTATATACCTGAATTTTTTATATACTTAACACAAAATGTTATGAGGAAATGTCTTTGTGTTGTAAAGGATCTGTTGGTCATAAAATATAAATAAATTTGGAAAGTTCTCATTCAAAAATGCGTTTGAATAACAGCTACAGGATTTTTTTGTTTAACAGCTACATGTAATAGTACTCAGGTTTCCATAAAATTGCAACATGAACCTTCATTAGGCCGATCGTTGATCGTTATAAGTTATAAAAGTTCGATTTCGAACTTTATTATTAGGGACACACTTAGATTTGGATGTGGTAAGCCTGATAGCTATATCTTGAAATATAACGAAAATCGGCCGATAGGCTCCACGACAGCTATACGATATATCAGTCCGATCTGGCCCATTCCGACTTATTTAAAGAGGGCAGAAATAAGAAGCTTGTGAGCAAAGTTTCATGAAGATAGCTCAATAACTAGGGGACTAATTTGCGTTGCAACAGACACGCGGACTGACTGATTGTTCCTATATAGAATATAAACGTCTGAGATATTTAAATGGAAAAACTAAGGGCGGGTTACTGTATAACATCTGAGATATTTAAATGGAAAAACTAAGGGAGGGTTACTGTATAACATTAAAAAGTATTGATAATGTGCGGTATTTCCAAAAACAAAACAGGTTTGCATACAAAAACCCTGATTTCAGCCGATTGTTCCTATGGCAGCTATATGTTATAGTGGTCCGATTTTGATACAATTTCAAATCTAACGTTTTTTGATAAAAAAAAACCATTAAAAACATGTCAAACAAGTCGGAAAGGCTACAGTCGAGCTGACTCGACTGTGATATACCCGCTACAATTCTTCGGAAAAACACGTGCCAAATGTGAACAATGCGTTCTTGCTTTTTATTTCTTTCCGTCTCTAATTTGTTTTGCCTATGCAAGTTCCACTCGATTCTTATTGGATGTTGCCCTTTGCTTTTATTACTCTGCAGTTATAAATTATGCATGTGTGATAGAGACGCCTATACATACATACATATATGCTGCCTCACAATACATCTCAACATATCTAATTAGATTTGTCGTTTGTATTTTGTGTTGCTGCTCAATGTCTCTTTCGATTTTAAGTGGCTTTAAATATACTAAAAATTTATTTTGAATTTTGCAACACACTATAAAATAAAAAAAAATATAAGATACAAAAAAATAAATTTAAGTCGCCCAGGCACACCCAGGAGTTGAACTCCGGACGTCTCGCTGAACAGTCAACTACCATCACCACTCGACCACTGCACTTCTTTCGCAATAACCGATAAAATTGCACCATGAATATTTTCGGTGCACATAATTAAAAAAAAAAGTTGCCACATAATTTAAAAAAAAGTTGCCACATAATTAAAAAAAGTTGTCTGCTGCTGGTGTTGAACTCGGGTACTAACATTAGGAAAAACCGACACAGGCACATGGCCACAAGGCAATACTATTTCTTGAATATCTTCCTTATTTATCGGCCGATCTTATTGAAACTTTCGCAACACGCCCGGATGGTGGTTTTTATCACATGGATAAAAAATGAATGCTGTAGAGCTATATTTGCAGCTATTATCGATTTATTATCGATTTTTGGGGGCGGATGGAGGCGTGGCAAAAATCCAAAATAAACTTGATCTGCGGGCATAATTAACACATATTGTCTCCAAATTTGGTAGCTCTAGCTCTTATAATAGCTGAGATCTAGGTTTTCATACGGACAGACAGACGGACAGACGGACAGACGGACAGACGGACAGACGGACAGACGGACAGACGGACATGGCTATATCGACTCGGCTGTTCATGCTGATTCAGAATATATATACTTTATGGGGTCGGAGATGTCTCCTTCTGCCTGTTACAAACATTTTCGGTTGGCACAAAGTTATAATACCCTTATACTCTTCGAGTAGCGGGTATAAAAATCCGTTAAATAAAAAACCAAATTTATTGTTGATGTTTGTACAAATCAAATGGTTTTTGATCAAAAAAACGCATTTCAAAAATGCCAAAAAATCCGTTTAATTTTTAAACATTTTTAAACATCGATTTTTGTACAAATCTAACGTTTTTTATAAGAAACTACGCATTTAAAACATGCCAAAAAATCCGTTAAATTAAAAAACAAAATTTATCGTCGATTTTTGTACAAATCTAACGGTTTTTGATCAATAAAATGCATTTCTAAAATGACAAAAAATCCGTTAAATTAAAAAAAATGCAACCTCGATTTTTTACAAATCTAACGGTTTTTAATAAAAAAAAACGCAATAAAAAAATGCCAAACAAGAAAGCATGGCTAACTTCGGCTTGCCGAAGGTTTCATACCCTTGCAGTTATACAAAATATAAAATATATTTGCATTGCTGCTGGTTTCTGTGGTATTTATTGAACAATTATAACAATACAGGAAGTCAAGATTTTTACCTGATTAAGGCTATGAATCAAAAACCTGCTTCGAAAAAAAATAATTCTACCTTTTTAATGCTCTTGTATATACCTGGATTTCTTATATACTTAACACAAAATGTTATGAGGAAATGTCTTTGTAAAGGATCTTTTGGTCATAAAATCTAAATTTGGAAAGTTCTCATTAAAAAATGCGTTTGAATAACAGCTTCATGATTTTTTGTTTAACAGCTACATGTAATAGTACTCAGATTTCCATAAAATTGCAACATGAACCTTCATTAGGCCGATCGTTGATCGTTATAAGTTATAAAAGTTCGATTTCGAATTTTATTATTAGGTACACACTTAGATTTGGATGTGGTAAGCCTGATAGCTATATCTTGGAATATAACGAAAATCGGCCGATAGGCTCCATGACAGCTATACGATATATCAGTCCGATCCGACTTATTTAAAGAGGGCAGAAATAAGAAGCTTGTGAGCAAAGTTTCATGAAGATAGCTCAATAACTGGGGGACTAATTTGCGTTGCAACAGACAGACGGACTGACTGATTGTTCCTATAACAGCTATAGAATATAAACGTCTGAGATATTTAAATGGAAAAACTAAGGGCGGGTTACTGTATAACATTAAAAAGTATTGATAATGTGCGGTATTTCCAAAAAACAAAACAGGTTTGCATACAAAAACACTGATTTCAGCCGATTGTTCCTATGGCAGCTATTTGTTATAGTGGTCCGATTTTGATACAATTTTGACAGCACATTAAGAACGTAATATGAATAGGATTTGCCAAATCTTGTTGCAATATCTTGAAATATAACGAAAATCGGCCGATAGGCTTCATGACAGCTATACGATATATCAGTCCGATCTGGCCCGTTCCGACTTATTAAAAGTGGGCAGAAATAAGAAGCTTGGGAGAAAAGTTTCATGTAGATAGCTCAATAACTGGGGGGACTAATTTGAGTTCCAACATACAGACGGACTGACTGATTGTTCCTATAACAGCTATGTATATAATATAAACGTCAGAGATATTTAAATGGAAAAACTAAGGGCGGGTTACTGTATAACATTAAAAAGTATTGATAATGTGCGGTATTTCCAAAAACAAAACAGGTTTGCATACAAAAACCCTGATTTCAGCCGATTGTTCCTATGGCAGCTATATGTTATAGTGCTCCGATTTTGATACAATTTTGACAGCACATTAAGAACGTAATAAGAATAGGATTTGCCAAATCTTGTTGCAATATCTTGAAAAACAACAAAAATCGGCCGATAGCTTCTATGACAGCTATACGATATATCGGTCCGATCTGGCTCGTTCCGACTTATTTACAGCCTACAGCAATAATAAGCTTGTGTGCCAAGTTTCATGAAGATAGCTCAATAACTGGGGGACTAATTTGAGTTGCAACAGACAGACGGACTGACTGATTGTTCCTATAACAGCTATAGAATATAAACGTCAGAGATATTTAAATGGAAAAACTAAGGGCGGGTTACTGTATAACATTAACAAGTATTGATAATGTGCGGTATTTCCAAAAACAAAACAGGTTTGCATACAAAAACCCTGATTTCAGCCGATTGTTCCTATGGCAGCTATATGTTATACTGGTTCGATTTTGATACAATTTTGACAGCACATTAAGAACGTAATATGAATAGGATTTGCCAAATCTTGTTGCAATATCTTGAAAAACAACAAAAATCGGCCGATAGCTTCTATGACAGCTATACGATATATCGGTCCGATCTGGCTCGTTCCGACTTATTTACAGCCTACAGCAATAATAAGCTTGTGTGCCAAGTTTCATGAAGATAGCTCAAAAACTGAGAGACTAGTTTGCGTTGCAACAGACGGACGGACGGACGGACGGACGGACGGACGGACGGACGGACGGACAGACGGACATCCATTTTTCGACTCCTCTGGTGATGCTGATTCAGAATATATATACTTTATAGGGTCGGAGATGTCTCCTAAGGTGCGTTGCAAACTTCTGGCTAAAATTAATATACTCTCTGCAAGGGTATAAAAATACGTTTAATTTTTAAACATTTTTAAACTTCGATTTTTGTACAAATCTAACGGTTTTTGTTCAAAAAAACGCATGTCAAAAATGTCAAAAAAATCCGTTTAATTTTTAAACACTTTTAAACATCGATTTTTCTACAAATCTAACGTTTTTTTATAAGAAATAACGCATTTAAAACATGCCAAAAAATCCGTTAAATTAAAAAACAAAATTTATCGTCGATTTTTGTACAAATCTAACGGTTTTTGATCAATAAAATGCATTTCTCAATAAAATGACAAAAAATCCGTTAAATTAAAAAAAAATGTAACCTCGATTTTTTACAAATATAACGGTTTTTGATAAAAAAAAACGCAATAAAAAAAAATGCCAAAAAATATGTTTAATTTTTAAACAAATTTTTAATTTTGTACAAATCTAACGGTTTTTGATAAAAAAAAAAAACGCATTAAAAAAATGCCAAAAAATCCGGTAAATTTTAAATAAAAAGTTTAACATCGATTTTTGTACATCTCACGTTTTTTGATAAAAAAAACCCATTAAAAACATGTCAAAAAATCCGGTAAATTATAAAAAATAAATTTATCGTTTACTTTTGTACAAATCAAACGGTTTTTGATCAAAAAACGCATTTCAAAAATGCCAAAAAATCCTTTTAAATTTTAAACATTTTTAAACTTTGATTTTTGTACAAATCTAACAAAAATCCGCTAAATTTAAAAGGTTTAACGTCGATTTTTGTACATATTTAACGATTTTTGTTCAAAAAAACGCATTTCAAAAATGTCAAAAAATCCGTTTAATTTTTAAACAAATTTAAACATTGATTTTTGTACAAATCTAACGTTTTTTATAAGAAATAACGCATTAAAAATATGCCAGAAAATCCGTTAAAGTCAAAAACAAAATTTATCGTCGATAAGCAAGGCTACCTTCGGCTTGCCGAAGGTTTCATACCCTTGCAGTTATACAAAATATAAAATATATTTGGATTGCTGCTGGTTGCTGTGGTATTTATTGAACAATTATAACAGTACAGGAAGTCAAGATTTTGACCTGATTAAGGCTATGAATCAAACACCTGCTTCGAAAAAAAATAATTCTACCTTTTTAATGCTTTTGTATATACCTCGATTTCTTATATACTTAACACAAAATGTTATGAGGAAATGTCTTTGTGTTGTAAAGGATCTGTTGGTCATAAAATATAAATAAATTTGGAAAGTTCTCATTCAAAAATGCATTTGAATAACAGCTACATGATTTTTTGTAATAGTACTCAGATTTCCATAAAATTGCAACATGAACCTTCATGAGGCCGATCGTTGATCTTTATAAGTTATAAAAGTTCGATTTCGAACTTTATTATTAGGGACACACTTAGATTTGGATGTGATAAGCCTGATAGCTATATCTTGAAATATAACGAAAATCGGCCGTAGGCTCCATGACAGCTATACGATATATCAGTCCGATCTGGCCCATTCCGACTTATTTAAAGAGGGCAGAAATAAGAAGCTTATGAGCAAAGTTTCATGAAGATAGCTCAATAACTAGGGGACTAATTTGAGTTGCAACAGACACGCGGACTGACTGAGTGTTCCTATAACAGCTATAGAATATAAACGTCTGAGATATTTAAATGGAAAAACTAAGGGCGGGTTACTGTATAACATTAAAAAGTATTGATAATGTCCGGTATTTCCAAAAACAAAACGGGTTTGCATACAAAAACCCTGATTTCAGCCGATTGTTCCTATGGCAGCTATATGTTATAATGGTTCGATTTTGATACAATTTTGACAGCACATTAAGAACGTAATAAGAATAGGATTTGCCAAATCTTGTTGCAATATCTTGAAAAACAACAAAAATCGGCCGATAGCTTCTATGACAGCTATACGATATATCGGTCCGATCTGGCTCGTTCCGACTTATTTACATCCTACATCAATAATAAGCTTGGGTGCCAAGTTTCATGAAGATAGCTAAATAACTGGGGGACTAATTTGCGTTGCAACAGACAGACGGACTGACTGATTGTTCCTATAACAGCTATAGAATATAAACGTCTGAGATATTTAAATGGAAAAACTAAGGGCGGGTTACTGTATAACATTAAAAAGTATTGATAATGTGCGGTATTTCCAAAAACAAAACAGGTTTGCATACAAAAACCCTGATTTCAGCCGATTGTTCCTATGGCAGCTATATGTTATACTGGTTCGATTTTAATACAATTTTGACAGCACATTAAGAACGTAATAAGAATAGGATTTGCCAAATCTTGTTGCAATATCTTGAAAAACAACAAAAATCGGCCGATAGCTTCTATGACAGCTATACGATATATCGGTCCGATCTGGCTCGTTCCGACTTATTTACAGCCTACAGCAATAAGAAGCTTGTGTGCCAAGTTTCATGAAGATAGCTCAAAAACTGAGAGACTAGTTTGCGTTGAAACAGACGGACGGACGGACGGACGGACGGACGGACGGACGGACGGACGGACAGACGGACATCCATTTTTCGACTCCTCTGGTGATGCTGATTCAGAATATATATACTTTATAGGGTCGGAGATGTCTCCTAAGGTGCGTTGCAAACTTCTGGCTAAAATTAATATACCCTCTGCAAGGGTATAAAAACGCATTAAAAAAATGCCAAAAAATCCGTTAAATTTAAAATATAATTTAAACATCGATTTTTTACAAATCTAAGCCTGATAGCTATATCTTGAAATATAACGAAAATCGGCCGTAGGCTCCATGACAGCTATACGATATATCAGTCCGATCTGGCCCATTCCGACTTATTTAAAGAGGGCTGAAATAAGAAGCTTATGAGCAAAGTTTCATGAAGATAGCTCAATAACTGGGGGACTAATTTGAGTTGCAACAGACACGCGGACTGACTGATTGTTCCTATAACAGCTATAGAATATAAACGTCTAAGATATTTAAATGGAAAAACTAAGGGCGGGTTACTGTATAACATTAAAAAGTATTGATAATGTGCGGTATGTCCAAAAACAAAACAGGTTTGCATACAAAAACCCTGATTTCAGCCGATTGTTCCTATGGCAGCTATATGTTATAGTGGTCCGATTTTGATATAATTTTGACAGCACATTAAGAACGTAATAAGAATAGGATTTGCCAAATCTTGTTGCAATATCTTGAAAAACAACAAAAATCGGCCGATAGCTTCTATGACAGCTATACGATATATCGGTCCGATCTGGCTCGTTCCGACTTATTTACAGCCTACAGCAATAAGAAGTTTGTATGCCAAGTTTCATGAAGATAGCTCAAAAACTGAGAGACTAGTTTGCGTTGCAACAGACGGACGGACGGACGGACGGACGGACGGACGGACAGACGGACATCCATTTTTCGACTCCTCTGGTGATGCTGATTCAGAATATATATACTTTATAGGGTCGGAGATGTCTCCTAAGGTGCGTTGCACACTTCTGGCTAAAATTAATATACCCTCTGCAAGGGTATAAAAATGCCAAAAAATCCGTTTCATTTTTAAACATTTTTAAACATCGATTTTTGTACAAATCTAACGTTTTTTTATAAGAAACTACGCATTTAAAACATGCCAAAAAATCCGTTAAATTAAAAAACAAAATTTATCGTCGATTTTTGTACAAATCTAACGGTTTTTGATCAATAAAATGCATTTCTAAAATGACAAAAAAATCCGTTAAATTAAAAAAAATGTAACCTCGATTTTTTACAAATCTAACGGTTTTTAATAAAAAAAAAACGCAATAAAAAAATGCCAAAAAATACGTTTAATTTTTAAACATTTTTAAACTTCGATTTTTGTACAAATCTAACGATTTTTGATAAAAACAAGAAAGCAAGGCTACCTTCGGCTTGCCGAAGGTTTCATACCCTTGCAGTTATACAAAATATAAAATATATTTGGATTGCTACTGGTTTCTGTGGTATTTATTGAACAATTATAACAGTACAGGAAATTAAGATTTTTACATGATTAAGGCTATGAATCAAACACCTGCTTCGAAAAAAAATAATTCTACCTTTTTAATGCTTTTGTACAAACCTGGATTTCTTATATACAAAATGTTATGAGGAAATGTCTTTGTGTTGTAAAGGATCTGTTGGTCATAAAATATAAATAAATTTGGAAAGTTCTCATTCAAAAATGCGTTTGAATAACAGCTACAGGATTTTTTGTTTAACAGCTACATGTAATAGTACTCAGGTTTCCATAAAATTGCAACATGAACCTTCATTAGGCCGATCGTTGATCGTTATAAGTTATAAAAGTTCGATTTCGAACTTTATTATTAGGGACACACTTAGATTTGAATGTGGTAAGCCTGATAGCTATATCTTGAAATATAACGAAAATCGGCCGATAGGCTCCATGTCAGCTATACGATATATCAGTCCGATCTGGCCCATTCCGACTTATTTAAAGAGGGCAGAAATAAGAAGCTTGTGAGCAAAGTTTCATGAAGATAGCTCAATAACTAGGGGACTAATTTGCGTTGCAACAGACACGCGGACTGACTGATTGTTCCTATATAGAATATAAACGTCTGAGATATTTAAATGGAAAAACTAAGGGCGGGTTACTGTATAACATCTGAGATATTTAAATGGAAAAACTAAGGGCGGGTTACTGTATAACATTAAAAAGTATTGATAATGTGCGGTATTTCCAAAAACAAAACAGGTTTGCATACAAAAACCCTGATTTCAGCCGATTGTTCCTATGGCAGCTATATGTTAAATTGGTCCGATTTTGATAAAATTTTGACAGCACATTAAGATGGACATCCATTTTTCGACTCCTCTGGTGATGCTGATTCAGAATATATATACTTTATAGGGTCGGAGATGTCTCCTAAGGTGCGTTGCAAACTTGTGGCTAAAATTAATATACCCTCTGCAAGGGTATAAAAAAACGCATTAAAAAAATGCCAAAAAATCCGCTAAATTATAAATAACAAGAAAGCAAGGCTACCTTCGGCTTACCGAAGGTTTCATACCCTTGCAGTTATACAAAATATAAAATATATTTGGATTGCTGCTGGTTTCTGTGGTATTTATTGAACAATTATAACAGTACAGGAAGTCAAGATTTTTACATGATTAAGGCTATGAATCAAACACCTGCTTCGAAAAAAAATAATTCTACCTTTTTAATGCTTTTGTACATACCTGGATTTCCTATATACTTAACACAAAATGTTATGAGGAAATGTCTTTGTGTTGTAAAGGATCTGTTGGTCATAAAATATAAATAAATTTGGAAAGTTCTCATTCAAAAATGCGTTTGAATAACAGCTATATGATTTTTTGTTTAACAGCTATATGTAATAGTACTCAGGTTTCCATAAAATTGCAACATGAACCTTCATTAGGCCGATCGTTGATCGTTATAAGTTATAAAAGTTTGATTTCGAACTTTATTATTAGGGACACACTTAGATTTGGATGTGATAAGCCTGATAGCTATATCTTGAAATATAACGAAAATCGGCCGTAGGCTCCATGACAGCTATACGATATATCAGTCCGATCTGGCCCATTCCGACTTATTTAAAGAGGGCAGAAATAAGAAGCTTATGAGCAAAGTTTCATGAAGATAGCTCAATAACTAGGGGACTAATTTGAGTTGCAACAGACACGCGGACTGACTGAGTGTTCCTATAACAGCTATAGAATATAAACGTCTGAGATATTTAAATGGAAAAACTAAGGGCGGGTTACTGTATACCATTAAAAAGTATTGATAATGTGCGGTATTTCCAAAAACAAAACAGGTTTGCATACAAAAACCCTGATTTCAGCCGATTGTTCCTATGGCAGCTACATGTTATAGTGGTGCGATTTTGATGCAATTTTGACAGCACATTAGGAACGTAATAAGAATAGGATTTGCCAAATCTTGTTGCAATATCTTGAAAAACAACAAAAATCGGCCGATAGCTTCTATGACAGCTATACGATATATCGGTGCGATCTGGCTCGTTCCGACTTATTTACAGCCTACAGCAACAAGAAGCTTGTGTGCCAAGTTTCATGAAGATAGCTCAAAAACTGAGAGACTAGTTTGCGTTGCAACAGACGGACGGACGGACGGACGGACGGACGGACGGACGGACGTTTTTTGATAAAAAAAAAACCATTAAAAACATGTCAAAAAATCCGTTAAATTAAAAAACAAAATTTATTGTTTATTTTTGTACAAATAAAACGTTTTTTGATCAAAAAAACGCATTTCAAAAATGCCAAAAAATCCGTTTAATTTTTAAACATTTTTAAACTTCGATTTTTGTACAAATCTAACGATTTTTGATAAAAAAAAAAACGCATTAAAAAAATGCCAAAAAAATCCGTTAAATTTAAAATAAAATTTAAACATCGATTTTTGTACAAATCTAACGATTTTTGATCAATTAAATGCATTTCTCAATAAAATGACAAAAAATCCGTTAAATTAAAAAAACAAAATTTATCGTCGTTTTTGTACAAATCTAACGGTTTTTGATAAAAAAAAAGCAATAAAAAAAATGCCAAAAAATACGTTTAATTTTTAAACATTTTTAAACTTAGATTTTTGTACAAATCTAACGGTTTTTATAAAAAAAACGCATTAGAAAATGCCAAAAAAATCCGCTAAATTTTAAATAAAAATTTTTATGATCGATTTTTGTACAAATCTAACGTTTTTTGATAAAAAAAACCCATTAAAAACATGTCAAACAAGAAAGCAAGGCTACCTTCGGCTTGCCGAAGGTTTCATTCCCCTTGCAGTTATACAAAATATAAAATATATTTGGATTGCTGCTGGTTTCTGTGGTATTTATTGAACAATTATAACAGTACAGGAAGTCAAGATTTTTACATGATTAAGGCTATGAATCAAACACCTGCTTCGAAAAAAAATAATTCTACCTTTTAATGCTTTTGTACATACCTGGATTTCTTATATACTTAACACAAAATGTTATGAGGAAATGTCTTTGTGTTGTAAAGGATCTGTTGGTCATAAAATATAAATAAATTTGGAAAGTTCTCATTCAAAAATGCGTTTGAATAACAGCTATATGATATTTTGTTTAACAGCTATATGTAATAGTACTCAGGTTTCCATAAAATTGCAACATGAACCTTCATTAGGCCGATCGTTGATCGTTATAAGTTATAAAAGTTCGATTTCGAACCTTATTATTAGGGACACACTTAGATTTGGATGTGATAAGCCTGATAGCTATATCTTGAAATATAACGAAAATCGGCCGTAGGCTCCATGACAGCTATACGATATATCAGTCCGATCTGGCCCATTCCGACTTATTTAAAGAGGGCAGAAATAAGAAGCTTATGAGCAAAGTTTCATGAAGATAGCTCAATAACTAGGGGACTAATTTGAGTTGCAACAGACACGCGGACTGACTGATTGTTCCTATAACAGCTATAGAATATAAACGTCTGAGATATTTAAATGGAAAAACTAAGGGCGGGTTACTGTATAACATTAAAAAGTATTGATAATGTGCGGTATTTCCAAAAACAAAACAGGTTTGCATACAAAAACCCTGATTTCAGCCGATTGTTCCAATGGCAGCTATATGTTATAGTGGTCCGATTTTGATACAATTTTGACAGCACATTAATCTTTGTGTTGTAAAGGATCTGTTGTTTATAAAATATAAATAAATTTGGAAAGTTCTCATTCAAAAATGCGTTTGAATAACAGCTACATGATTTTTTGTTTAACAGCTACATGTACTAGTACTCAGGTTTCCATAAAATTGCAACATGAACCTTCATTAGGCCGATCGTTGATCGTTATAAGTTATAAAAGTTCGATTTCGAACTTTATTATTAGGGACACACTTAGATTTGGATGTGGTAAGCCTGATAGCTATATCTTGAAATATAACAAAAATCGGCCGATAGCTTCTATGACAGATATACGATATATCGGTGCGATCTGGCTCGTTCCGACTTATTTACAGCCTACAGCAATAAGAAGCTTGTATGCCAAGTTTCATGAAGATAGCTCAAAAACTGAGAGACTAGTTTGCGTTGCAACAGACGGACGGACGGACGGACGGACGGACGGACGGACGGACGGACGGACGGACGGACGGACGGACGGACAGACGGACATCCATTTTTCGACTCCTCTGGTGATGCTGATTCAGAATATATATACTTTATAGGGTCGGAGATGTCTCCTAAGGTGCGTTGCAAACTTCTGGCTAAAATTAATATACCCTCTGCAAGGGTATAAAAATCCGTTAAATTTAAATAAAAAAAATTATTGTTTACTTTTGTACAAATCAAACGGGTTTTGATCAAAAAAACGAATTTCAAAAATGACAAAAAATCTGTCGAAAATTATCGTTTATGTTATGAATATGTTATGTTAAGTATAACAGAGTACAGCAGAATGTCGTTTCAGTTTCTAATAAACATTAACACAGTGAAGACGTACGCGCGTTTATCTCTTTCACTTATAACTCTCCGCGTCCGGCTACTGCTGCGGCAAACACAAACCACAATAGGTTATGGGCCCAGGCATAGTTTTAGCCCAGATGGAGCTGTTATGAACTTAAAAGTGTTTATTATACCCTTGCAGAGGGTATATTAATTTTAGCCAGTTTTTTGGCAAATCCTATTCTTATTACGTTCTTAATGTTCTGTCAAAATTGTATCAAAATCGGACCACTATAACATATAGCTGCCATAGGAACAATCGGCTGAAATCAGTGTTTTTGTATGCAAACCTGTTTTGTTTTTTGGAAATACCGCACATTATCAATACTTTTTAATGTTATACATTTACCCGCCCTTAGTTTTTTCATTTAAATATCTTTATATTCTAGAGCTGTTATAGGAACAATCAGTCAGTCCGTCTGTCTGTTGTAACGCAAATTAGTCCCCCAGTTATTGAGCTATCTTCATGAAATTTTGCTCACAAACATCTTATTTCTGCCCTCTTTAAATAAGTCGGAACGGGCCAGATCGGACTGATATATCGTATAGCTGTCATGGAGCCTATCGGCCGATTTTCGTTATATTTCAAGATATAGCTATCAGGCTTACCACATCCAAATCTAAGTGTGTCCCTAATAATAAAGTTCGAAATCGAACTTTTATAACTTATAACGATCAACGATCGGCCTAATGAAGGTCCATGTTGCAATTTTATGGAAATCTGAGTACTATTACATATAGCTGTTAAACAAAAAATCATGTAGCTGTTATTCAAACGCATTTTTGAATGAGAACTTTCCAAATTTATTTATATTTTATAAACAACAGATCCTTTACAACACAAAGATTAATGTGCTGTCAAAATTGTATCAAAAATCGAACCACTATAACATATAGCTGCCATAGGAACAATCGGCTGAAATCAGGGTTTTTGTATGCAAACCTGTTTTGTTTTTGGAAATACCGAACATTATCAATACTTTTTAATGTTATACAGTAACCCGCCCTTAGTTTTTCCATTTAAATATCTCAGACGTTTTTATTCTATAGCTGTTATAGGAACAATCAGTCAGTCCGTCTATCTGTTGCAACGCAATTGCGTTATTGAGCTATCTTCATGAAACTTTGCTCACAAGCTTTTTATTGTTGCCCTCTTTAAATAAGTCGGAACGGGCCAGATCGGACTGATATATCGTATAGCTGTCATGGAGCCTATCGGCCGATTTTCGTTATATTTCAAGATATAGCTATCAGGCTTACCACATCCAAATCTAAGTGTGTCCCTAATAATAAAGTTCGAAATCGAACTTTTATAACTTATAACGATCAACGATCGGCCTAATGAAGGTCCATGTTGCAATTTTATGGAAATCTGAGTACTATTACATATAGCTGTTAAACAAAAAATCATGTAGCCGTTATTCAAACGCATTTTTGAATGAGAACTTTCCAAATTTATTTATATTTTATGACCAACAGATCCTTTACAACACAAAGACATTTCCTCATAACATTTTGTGTTAAGTATATAAGAAATCCAGGTATGTACAAAAGCATTAAAAGGTAGAATTATTTTTTTTCGAAGCAGGTGTTTGATTCATAGCCTTAATCAGGTAAAAATCTTGACTTCCTGTACTGTTATAATTGTCAATAACTACCACAGAAACCAGCAGCAATCCAAATATATTTTATATTTTGTATAACTGCAAGGGTATGTAACCTTCGGCAAGCCGAAGGTAGCCTTGCTTTCTTGTTTGGTTAATGAAAAAATAGTCATGGATTATTTTTTGGACAATTAGAAAGTCAGTAAATTGCGACGTGAAAACAAGATGAGTTCGTTGTACCAG
>JAECXD010001600.1:0-62891 GCA_018151445.1 Zaprionus inermis | reverse complement strand
TATTACAATACAGGAAGTCAAGATTTTTACCTGATTAAGGCTATGAATCAAACACCTGCTTCGAAAAAAAAAATAATTCTACCTTTTTAATGCTTAACACAAAATGTTATGAGGAAATGTCTTTGTGTTGTAAAGGATCTGTTGGTCATAAAATATAAATAAATTTGGAAAGTTCTCATTCAAAAATGCGTTTGAATAACAGCTACAGGATTTTTTGTTTAACAGCTACATGTAATAGTACTCAGATTTCCATAAAATTGCAACATGAACCTTCATTAGGCCGATCGTTGATCGTTATAAGTTATAAAAGTTCGATTTCGAACTTTATTATTAGGGACACACTTAGATTTGGATGTGGTAAGCCTGATAGCTATCTTGAAATATAACGAAAATCGGCCGATAGGCTCCATGACAGCTATACGATATATCGGTCCGATCTGGCTCGTTCTGACTTATTTACAGCCTACATCAATAAAAAGCTTGTGTGCCAAGTTTCATGAAGATAGATAGTCAACTGGGGGACTAATTTGAGTTGCAACAGACAGACGGACTGACTGATTGTTCCTATAACACCTATAGAATATAAACGTCTAAGATATTTTAATGAAAAAACTAAGGGCGGGTTACTGTATAATATTAAAAAGTATTGATAATGTGCGGTATTTCCAAAAACAAAACAGGTTTGCATACAAAAACCCTGATTTCAGCCGATTGTTCCTATGGCAGCTATATGTTATAGTGGTCCGATATTGATATTATTTTGACAGCACATTAAGAACGTAATAAGAAGAGGATTTGCCAAATCTTGTTGCAATATCTTGAAAAACAACAAAAATCGGCCGATAGCTTCTATGACAGCTATACGATATATCGGTCCGATCTGGCTCGTTCCGACTTATTTACAGCCTACATCAATAATAAGCTTGTGTGCCAAGTTTCATGAAGATAGCTCAATATCTGGGGGACTAATTTGAGTTGCAACAGACACGCGGACTGACTGATTGTTCCTATAACAGCTATAGAATATAAACGTCTGAGATATTTAAATGGAAAAACTAAGGGCGGGTTACTGTATAACATTAAAAAGTATTGATAATGTGCGGTATTTCCAAAAACAAAACAGGTTTGCATACAAAAACCCTGATTTCAGCCGATTGTTCCTATGGCAGCTATATGTTATAGTGGTCCGATTTTGATACAATTTTGACAGCACATTAGGAACATAATAAGAATAGGATTTGCCAAATCTTGTTGCAATATCTTGAAAAACAACAAAAATCGTCCGATAGCTTCTATGACAGCTATACGATATATCGGTCCGATCTGGCTCGTTCCGACTTATTTACAGCCTACATCAATAATAAGCTTGTGTGCCAAGTTTCATGAAGATAGCTCAATAACTGGGGGACTAATTTGCGTTGCAACAGACAGACGGACTGACTGATTGTTCCTATAACAGCTATAGAATATAAACGTCTGAGATATTTAAATGGAAAAACTAAGGGCGGGTTACTGTATAACATTAAAAAGTATTGATAATGTGCGGTATTTCCAAAAAACAAAACAGGTTTGCATACAAAAACCCTGATTTCAGCCGATTGTTCCTATGGCAGCTATATGTTATAGTGGTCCGATTTTGATACAATTTTGACAGCACATTAAGAACGTAATAAGAATAGGATTTGCCAAATCTTGTTGCAATATCTTGAAAAAGAACAAAAATCGGCCGATAGCTTCTATGACAGCTATACGATATATCGGTCCGATCTGGCTCGTTCCGACTTATTTACAGCCTACAGCAATAAGAAGCTTGTGTGCCAAGTTTCATGAAGATAGCTCAAAAACTGAGAGACTAGTTTGCGTTGCAACAGACGGATGGACGGACGGACGGACGGACGGACGGACGGACAGACGGACATCCATTTTTCGACTCCTCTGGTGATGCTGATTCAGAATATATATACTTTATAGGGTCGGAGATGTCTCCTAAGGTGCGTTGCAAACTTCTGGCTAAAATTAATATACCCTCTGCAAGGGTATAAATATATTTGGATTGCTGCTGGTTTCTGTGGTATTTATTGAACAATTATAACAATACAGGAAGTCAAGATTTTTACCTGATTAAGGCTATGAATCAAAAACCTGCTTCGAAAAAAAATAATTCTACCTTTTTAATGCTTTTGTATATACCTGGATTTCTTATATACTTAACACAAAATGTTATGAGGAAATGTCTTTGTAAAGGATCTGTTGGTCATAAAATCTAAATTTGGAAAGTTATCATTCCAAAATGCGTTTGAATAACAGCTTCATGATATTTTGTTTAACAGCTACATAATAGTACTCAGATTTCCATAAAATTGCAACATGAACCTTCATTAGACCGATCGTTGATCGTTATAAGTTATAAAAGTTCGATTTCGAACTTTATTATTAGGGACACACTTAGATTTGAATGTGGTAAGCCTGATAGCTATATCTTGAAATATAACGAAAATCGGCCGATAGGCTTCATGACAGCTATACGATATATCAGTCCGATCTGGCCCGTTCCGACTTATTAAAAGAGGGCAGAAATAAGAAGCTTGGGAGAAAAGTTTCATGAAGATAGCTCAATAATAAGGGGGGGACTAATTTGAGTTGCAACAGACAGACGGACTGACTGATTGTTCCTATAACAGCTATATAATATAAACGTCTGAGATATTTAAATGGAAAAACTAAGGGCGGGTTACTGTATAACATTAAAAAGTATTGATAATGTGCGGTATTTCCAAAAACAAAACAGGTTTGCATACAAAAACCCTGATTTCAGCCGATTGTTCCTATGACAGCTATATGTTATAGTGGTCCGATTATACAATTTGATACAATTTTGACAGCACATTAAGAACGTAATAAGAATAGGATTTGGCAAATCTTGTTGCAATATCTTGAAAAACAACAAAAATCGGCCGATAGCTTCTATGACAGCTATACGATATATCGGTCCGATCTGGCTCGTTCCGACTTATTTACAGCCTACAGCAATAATAAGCTTATGTGCCAAGTTTCATGTAGATAGCTCAATAACTGGGGGACTAATTTGCGTTGCAACAGACAGACGGACTGACTGATTGTTCCTATAACAGCTATAGAATATAAACGTCTGAGATATTTAAATGGAAAAACTAAGGGCGGGTTACTGTATAACATTAAAAAGTATTGATAATGTGCGGTATTTCCAAAAACAAAACAGGTTTGCATACAAAAACCCTGATTTCAGCCGATTGTTCCTATGGCAGCTATATGTTATAGTGGTCCGATTTTGATACAATTTTGACAGCACATTAAGAACGTAATAAGAATAGGATTTGCCAAATCTTGTTGCAATATCTTGAAAAACAATAAAAATCGGCCAATAGCTTCTATGACAGCTATACGATATATCGGTCCGATCTGGCTCGTTCCGACTTATTTACAGCCTACAGCAATAAGAAGCTTGTATGCCAAGTTTCATGAAGATAGCTTAAAAACTGAGAGACTAGTTTGCGTTGCAACAGACGGCCGGACGGACGGACGGACGGACAGACGGACGGACGGACGGACAGACGGACGGACGGACGGACAGACGGACATCCATTTTTCGACTCCTCTGGTGATGCTGATTCAGAATATATATACTTTATAGGGTCGGAGATGTCTCCTAAGGTGCGTTGCAAACTTCTGGCTAAAATTAATATACCCTCTGCAAGGGTATAAATATATTTGGATTGCTGCTGGTTTCTGTGGTATTTATTGAACAATTATAACAATACAGGAAGTCAAGATTTTTACCTGATTAAGGCTATGAATCAAAAACCTGCTTCGAAAAAAAATAATTCTACCTTTTTAATGCTTTTGTATATACCTGGATTTCTTATATACTTAACACAAAATGTTATGAGGAAATGTCTTTGTAAAGGATCTGTTGGTCATAAAATCTAAATTTGGAAAGTTCTCATTCCAAAATGCGTTTGAATAACAGCTTCATGATATTTTGTTTAACAGCTACATAATAGTACTCAGATTTCCATAAAATTGCAACATGAACCTTCATTAGACCGATCGTTGATCGTTATAAGTTATAAAAGTTCGATTTTGAACTTTATTATTAGGGACACACTTAGATTTGAATGTGGTAAGCCTGATAGCTATATCTTGAAATATAACGAAAATCGGCCGATAGGCTTCATGACAGCTATACGATATATCAGTCCGATCTGGCCCGTTCCGACTTATTAAAAGAGGGCAGAAATAACAAGCTTGGGAGAAAAGTTTCATGAAGATAGCTCAATAATAAGGGGGGGACTAATTTGAGTTGCAACAGACAGACGGACTGACTGATTGTTCCTATAACAGCTATATAATATAAACGTCTGAGATATTTAAATGGAAAAACTAAGGGCGGGTTCCTGTATAACATTAAAAAGTATTGATAATGTGCGGTATTTCCAAAAACAAAACAGGTTTGCATACAAAAAACCTGATTTCAGCCGATTGTTCCTATGGCAGCTATATGTTATAGTGATCCGATTTTGATACAATTTTGACAGCAAATTAAGAAAGTAATAAGAATAAGATTTGCCAAATCTTGTTGCAATATCTTGAAAAACAACAAAAATCGGCCGATAGCTTCTATGACAGCTATACGATATATCGGTCCGATCTGGCTCGTTCCGACTTATTTACAGCCTACAGCAATAAGAAGCTTGTATGCCAAGATTCATGAAGATAGCTCAAAAACTGAGAGACTAGTTTGCGTTGCAACAGACGGACGGACGGACGGACGGACAGACGGACATCCATTTTTCGACTCCTCTGGTGATGCTGATTCAGAATATATATAATAGCTGCTGTAATTATATAATAGCAGCTGTTCTTTTGGTGTGCGGCTTTTGGTTTTTGTTTGATATCTGCAACCGGCGCAAAATGTTTAAATAATTGAAACCTGGCGAAAGTGAGGAGGATGTTCTGCGTATGGCGGCTGAGTTCAATGCAGAGCGTGAAAAGAATCCAAATTTTCAGCCAGCAGCAACTGTTGTTCGCGTGGAAAAGCCTGCGACCAAATCTATATTTGCTCAAAAACGAGAGTTAGCAAAGCTACAAAACCAAGAACAAAAATTACCTGAAAGGCATCCGATGCCGGAAAAACAAGATGAAATCAGCAAGGTTAAGGAATGCACAGAAAATAAAGTTTTGCTGGATGAAATACATGAAAACATATTGGGAGACATTCGTGGCACGAAAGTTAATCAGAATTTGATAAACAATGTGTTGGGAGAGCTAATTGAAAGGAGAGAGGGTAAGCCAAGACCCGCACCTGTAACTCCAAGTCAGAACGAGCACTATAAAGGAAAAAGCATCTTTGCTCGCAATATGATGGGACAACAATCCTTAAGTCCGCATCGAACTGAACATAAGGAACAAGCGAGTGTTACTCCTGGTAAAAGCGCCATTGTGCAAGATCCTAAACTCACAAAAGAAATTTACGAGGAGAACATAAATAAATTAAATCAAATGAGCGTGCATGCCATAATGGCAGAACGTGAAAAATTACTTAGCTCATTAGATCCTTCGCTTATTGAGCTACTGACCAAAAAGCGTCAAACACAAAAGAATACAACACCCAGCGCAGCCCAAACCAGCCCTATGCCGATCCTCAGCCCGACAAAAGAGTCTGAACCAGCATTGCCGCCTGTTTTGCCCATCTCAAATCCCGCCAACGAGCTGTTGCAGCAAAGTGAGGAGAACAATTGGCTTAATTTCAATTTGATTGAAGAGCACAAACTCGATTGGATGCGTGATATACCCGCAAAGATGGCTGAGCTTAAACCTGGCCAACAGTTTAATGCTCGCTTCGATTGGAAGGGTGTGCTCTTGCCGCGCTCACTTGAGGATCAACCACAGAATGTAGACGAACGCGAACTCTACTTGCATGGCGAGGAGCCAGACCGGCCGGGTTATACATTGCAGGAGCTATTTCGCTTGGCGCGATCAACTGTGCTGCAGCAAAGGATTTCGGCATTCGGAGCGATTGCAGGAATCTTCAGCATATATAATCAGGGATTTTACGACCAAGTGCTTTCACTGCCAATCTCCAAAATATTCTTTTTGTTGCGGTTTGGTTTGGATGATAATACACCCGCTCAGCTGGAGGTGGTCAGCAGGGCGCTAGCTCGCCTATTCTACAACGAGACAGATGAAGTGTTGCTTGATCATATCTACGAGAACGCCTACTGTCATTGGCAGCCAACGCTACAAGTGTTGGTTGAGGGCGTTGAATCTGGTGATCCGACATCGTTTGCTTTTCTACAAAAATATATGGCACTTTTGCGTACAAATTCAAAGGCAATAAACGCCGATGTAGATGAAGATCACACCGAAGACGATGGCCGTGCATCAATGGATGACTTTCAGCTGGCTGAAACGGATCTTATGGATTGTCTACTGCGAACAAACATACTGCAGCGCATCAGATTCATACTGGACTCAGTGCGTCCGGAAAACAGCACAGTGGAGTCCTGCCTGAAGCTTCTGATACGCATTGCACGCACAAATTCATCGACAGCCAAACAATTGATGCAGCAGAGCACACTATTGAACGTGCTGTTTACCAACTTCATGCCCAAGATATCGCCAAGTATTGCTGGCAGCATGGCACAGTCATCATTCTATGGCACTCCACAATATCTGTGTTTGAAGCTGTGGCGCGTGCTGATCTGCCAACACCTAGATATAGCCAAGCAACTGGCGAATGAAACACTGATTGAAAGATTAAAAGAGTTTTTATTTTATCGTGATGATATCAAGGGAAAATTGATACGTGTTCAGATCGAGGCATTGCGTATACTGCGTTGCCTTTTGTTGTTGGGAATCGTAGATCGCGAGCTCTTCCGGAAATTTGTGCCCGCTTTACGCCAAATGCTTGACTGGCACTATAATCATTGCGTATTCGAGGTGGGCGGTCCGGCACTCATACGCCAGCACGCAGCTGCCCTTTTAGTCGCCGTGGTGGCAAGCGGAGAGAGCGGCGCCTGCGACATGGATGCACAGAAAATGTTACTGGAGCCGTTGCATAACTGTTGCTGCAACTGGATGCACAAGGCAACGCGTGGGGGGATTAGCATGCTCAAAGATTACACGCAATTGACGCTGCTTAGTGCTGCGCTCTATGGCGTAGGCTGGTTCGCACGCCATGGCTATTTGGGAGCCGCATCCTTTCGCCAGTTCCTGCTGCGCATACTACCGGATTTTGTGGCCTCAGCGGGGTTCATTGGATGCGTGCAACAGTTGACGCGGAGCTCTATAATTTTACGCAGCTTGAGTGATAGGCGCAATGTCCACGCTCCGTTGCCGAATGTAGGTGCTGTTTTGATGCACGATTATGGTCCGCAACTGATCGTAAGCGATTCGTATCCGGTGCAGTTGTTAAGCAACGTTTGGTCATTTCTCGAGACGCCGCTGGATGATGGCAAGAAGGCGTTGTTCGATGCACTTATGCAACCTGCCGTGCTCGAACCGCTGGGCGATTACCTGAAGCAGTTGAGTCAGCGCCTGAATCGTTTCTTGGCCAGTAATTTCTTTGCACGCTCCGAACTGAAGTTTGTTCATCAACTGTTGAGCACGGACGGCATTGAGACATATCTGACGCACACACAGTTGTTGCAGTTGGTCTACAGTTATCTCTGCTCCCTGAGCACAGCACAGGCCACACAGATGAAGGGCATCTTTGAGCGTTACTTGTTCAGTGAAAAGTACGTGCAGCTGGATAAGAAGTCACTGCAGTTGCTGCAGGAGACTTGCATGGAAATTGTTTACTCACATTTTATAGCGGACCGCAAAGATCCCACGTTGTCGCTGTGCTACACTCAAGCGCCGGTTTTGCCGCCCGACTGGCCATACTTTCAACTCCGCCTCATACTCAATAACTATGTGAAGAATGTGCAGCAAATTCCGGCTGTAATATACTCGGAGAATCAAGTGGTACGAATGACTTTGACATTTGTGCAGCAACTGGAGCAGCAGGGCTTGCAAATAGTTAGTCCACTGGAAAAACTCATGTATCTGATGATCTCCTTTATGGGTCCGGACAGTCAATTTCTTGAGCCGGAACTGCGCAAGCTACTGCAGAGTCAGCTAGTCGATTTCTATTCCCAAAACGCAACGTATAATTTTGATTTCGAAGCTACGTTCGAGGACAAGGCAAACTTTGAACCGCTTTATTATTTGTTTGTGAACCATTTCGAAGCTGCCAGCTATGGTGATGAGCTGTTCAGTTCGTTGCTGCTGTTGCCGTTGGCTCAGAAGTACGATAATAAATGGCGACGTCGTATTTGGTCCGAGCATGTGCAGGCCATGCGTTTCCTGAACTGTGATGAGAGTTTGCTAATCGGCGGCCTGGCTGCCTATCTGGAACCGGTGGAGCAGGAGCCCACGCTAGTGAAACTCTACGGCGATGCGTTGCAGCGACAACTGGTGCGACCCGGCAGCATTGCATACCAAATTGCTCGACATCATTTCAACAACTCCAAAGCAGTTATAAAATCGAAAACATTTTGAATGTGCTCGCCGCCCATTAATTCAAACTGCATATATGTATAATTGATTCCTTCGCCGACGTGCCCGGATTGCGATTGCAGGCCAAGGGCGGAATAGATTACGTGAAAAAAAAAAAATATATACTTTATAGGGTCGGAGATGTCTCCTAAGGTGCGTTGCAAACTTCTGGCTAAAATTAATATACCCTCTGCAAGGGTATAAATATAAATATAAATCGGTCGCCGCACCCAGGAGTTAAACTCCGGACCTCTCGCTTAACAGTCTGCTACCACCACCACTCGGCCACTGCGTTTCTTACGCAATGACTGACAAAATTGCAATTTGAATATTATCGGTGCAAATAATTAAAAAAATAAGTCGGAAAGGCTACAGTCGAGCTGACTCGACTGTGATATACCCGCTACAATTCTTCGGAAAAACACGTGCCAAATGTGAATAATGCGTTCTTGCTTTTTATTTCTTTCCGTCTCTAATTTGTTTTGCCTATGCAAGTTTCACTCGATTCTTATTGGATGTTGCCCTTTGCTTTTATTACTTTGCAGTTATAAATTATGCATGTGTGAAAGAGACGCCTATACATACATACATATATGCTGCCTCACAATACATCTCAACATACCTAATTAGATTTGTCGTTTGTTTTTTGTGTTGCTGCTCAATGTCTCTTTCGATTCTAAGTGGCTATAAATATACTAAAAATTTATTTTGAATTTTGCAACACACTATAAAATAAAAAAAAAACAAGAAAGCAAGGCTATCTTCGGCTTGCCGAAGGTTTCATACCCTTGCAGTTATACAAAATATAAAATATATTTGGATTGTTGCTGGTTTCTATGGTATTTATTGAACAATTATAACAGTACAGGAAGTCGAGAATTTTACCTGATTAAGGCTATGAATGAAACACCTGCTTCGAAAAAAAATAATTCTACCTTTTTAATGCTTTTGTACATACCTGGATTTCTTATATACTTAACACAAAATGTTATGAGGAAATGTCTTTGTGTTGTAAAGGATCTGTTGGTCATAAAATATAAATAAATTTGGAAAGTTCTCATTCAAAACTGCGTTTGAATAACAGCTATATGATTTTTTGTTTAACAGCTATATGTAATAGTACTCAGGTTTCCATAAAATTGCAACATGAACCTTCATTAGGCCGATCGTTGATCGTTATAAGTTATAAAAGTTCGATTTCGAACTTTATTATTAGGGACACACTTAGATTTGGATGTGATAAGCCTGATAGCTATATCTTGAAATATAACGAAAATCGGCCGTAGGCTCCATGACAGCTATACGATATATCAGTCCGATCTGGCCCATTCCGACTTATTTAAAGAGGGCAGAAATAAGAAGCTTGTGAGCAAAGTTTCATGAAGATAGCTCAATAACTGGGGGACTAATTTGAGTTGCAACAGACAGACGGACTGACTGATTGTTCCTATAACAGCTATAGAATATAAACGTCTGAGATATTTAAATGGGAAAACTAAGGGCGGGTTACTGTATAACATTAAAAAGTATTGATAATGTGCGGTATTTCCAAAAACAAAACAGGTTTGCATACAAAAACCCTGATTTCAGCCGATTGTTCCTATGACAGCTATATGTTATAGTGGTCCGATTTTGATACAATTTTGACAGCACATTAAGAACGTAATAAGAATAGGATTTGCCAAATCTTGTTGCAATATCTTGAAAAACAACAAAAATCAGCCGATAGCTTCTATGACAGCTATACGATATATCGGTCCGATCTGGCTCGTTCCGACTTATTTACAGCCTACAGCAATAAGAAGCTTGTGTGCCAAGTTTCATGAAGATAGCTCAAAAACTGAGAGACTAGTTTGCGTTGCAACAGACGGCCGGACGGACGGACGGACGGACAGACGGACATCCATTTTTCGACTCCTCTGGTGATGCTGATTCAGAATATATACTTTATAGGGTCGGAGATGTCTCTTAAGGTGCGTTGCAAACTTCTGGCTAAAATTAATATACCCTCTGCAAGGGTATAAAAAAAAGTTGGCACATAATTAAAACAAGTCGGAAAGGCTACAGTTGAGCTGACTCGACTGTTATATACCCGCTACAATTCTTCGGAAAAACACGTGCCAAATGTGAACAGTGCGTTCTTGCTTTTTTTTTCCTTCCGTCTCTAATTTGTTTTGCCTATGCAAGTTCCACTCGATTCTTATTGGATGTTGCCCTTTGCTTTTATTTCTTTGCAGTTATAAATTATGCATGTGTGAAAGATACGCCTATACATACATACATATATGCTGCCTCACAATACATCTCAACATATCTAATTAGATTTGTCGTTTGTTTTTTGTGTTGCTGCTCAATGTCTCTTTCGATTCCAAGTGGCTTTAAATATACTAAAAATTTATTTTGAATATTGCAACACACTATAAAATAAAAACAAGAAAGCAAGGCTACCTTCGGCTTGCCGAAGGTTTCATACCCTTGCAGTTATACAAAATATAAAATATATTTGGATTGCTGCTGGTTTCTGTGGTATTTATTGAACAATTATAACAGTACAGGATGTCAAGATTTTTACCTGATTAAGGCTATGAATCAAACACCTGCTTCGAAAAAAAAATAATTCTACCTTTTAATGCTTTTGTACATACCTGGATTTCTTATATACTTAACACAAAATGTTATGAGGAAATGTCTTTGTGTTGTAAAGGATCTGTTGGTCATAAAATATAAATAAATTTGGAAAGTTCTCATTCAAAACTGCGTTTGAATAACAGCTATATGATTTTTTGTTTAACAGCTATATGTAATAGTACTCAGGTTTCCATAAAATTGCAACATGAACCTTCATTAGGCCGATCGTTGATCGTTATAAGTTATAAAAGTTCGATTTCGAACTTTATTATTAGGGACACACTTAGATTTGGATGTGATAAGCCTGATAGCTATATCTTGAAATATAACGAAAATCGGCCGTAGGCTCCATGACAGCTATACGATATATCAGTCCGATCTGGCCCATTCCGACTTATTTAAAGAGGGCAGAAATAAGAAGCTTGTGAGCAAAGTTTCATGAAGATAGCTCAATAACTGGGGGACTAATTTGCGTTGCAACAGACAGACGGACTGACTGATTGTTCCTATAACAGCTATAGAATATAAACGTCTGAGATATTTAAATGGAAAAACTAAGGGCGGGTTACTGTATAACATTAAAAAGTATTGATAATGTGCGGTATTTCCAAAAACAAAACAGGTTTGCATACAAAAACCCTGATTTCAGCCGATTGTTCCTATGACAGCTATATGTTATAGTGGTCCGATTTTGATACAATTTTGACAGCACATTAAGAACGTAATAAGAATAGGATTTGCCAAATCTTGTTGCAATATCTTGAAAAACAACAAAAATCAGCCGATAGCTTCTATGACAGCTATACGATATATCGGTCCGATCTGGCTCGTTCCGACTTATTTACAGCCTACAGCAATAAGAAGCTTGTGTGCCAAGTTTCATGAAGATAGCTCAAAAACTGAGAGACTAGTTTGCGTTGCAACAGACGGCCGGACGGACGGACGGACGGACAGACGGACATCCATTTTTCGACTCCTCTGGTGATGCTGATTCAGAATATATACTTTATAGGGTCGGAGATGTCTCTTAAGGTGCGTTGCAAACTTCTGGCTAAAATTAATATACCCTCTGCAAGGGTATAAAAAAAAGTTGGCACATAATTAAAACAAGTCGGAAAGGCTACAGTTGAGCTGACTCGACTGTTATATACCCGCTACAATTCTTCGGAAAAACACGTGCCAAATGTGAACAGTGCGTTCTTGCTTTTTTTTTCTTTCCGTCTCTAATTTGTTTTGCCTATGCAAGTTCCACTCGATTCTTATTGGATGTTGCCCTTTGCTTTTATTTCTTTGCAGTTATAAATTATGCATGTGTGAAAGATACGCCTATACATACATACATATATGCTGCCTCACAATACATCTCAACATATCTAATTAGATTTGTCGTTTGTTTTTTGTGTTGCTGCTCAATGTCTCTTTCGATTCCAAGTGGCTTTAAATATACTAAAAATTTATTTTGAATATTGCAACACACTATAAAATAAAAACAAGAAAGCAAGGCTACCTTCGGCTTGCCGAAGGTTTCATACCCTTGCAGTTATACAAAATATAAAATATATTTGGATTGCTGCTGGTTTCTGTGGTATTTATTGAACAATTATAACAGTACAGGATGTCAAGATTTTTACCTGATTAAGGCTATGAATCAAACACCTGCTTCGAAAAAAAATAATTCTACCTTTTAATGCTTTTGTACATACCTGGATTTCTTATATACTTAACACAAAATGTTATGAGGAAATGTCTTTGTGTTGTAAAGGATCTGTTGGTCATAAAATATAAATAAATTTGGAAAGTTCTCATTCAAAAATGCGTTTGAATAACAGCTATATGATTTTTTGTTTAACAGCTATATGTAATAGTACTCAGGTTTCCATAAAATTGCAACATGAACCTTCATTAGGCCGATCGTTGATCGTTATAAGTTATAAAAGTTCGATTTCGAACTTTATTATTAGGGACACACTTAGATTTGGATGTGATAAGCCTGATAGCTATATCTTGAAATATAACGAAAATCGGCCGTAGGCTCCATGACAGCTATACGATATATCAGTCCGATCTGGCCCATTCCGACTTATTTAAAGAGGGCAGAAATAAGAAGCTTATGAGCAAAGTTTCATGAAGATAGCTCAATAACTAGGGGACTAATTTGAGTTGCAACAGACACGCGGACTGACTGAGTGTTCCTATAACAGCTATAGAATATAAACGTCTGAGATATTTAAATGGAAAAACTAAGGGCGGGTTACTGTATAACATTAAAAAGTATTGATAATGTGCGGTATTTCCAAAAACAAAACAGGTTTGCATACAAAAACCCTGATTTCAGCCGATTGTTCCTATGGCAGCTATATGTTATAGTGGTCCGATTTTGATACAATTTTGACAGCACATTAAGAACGTAATAGGAATAGGATTTGCCAAATCTTGTTGCAATATCTTGAAAAACAACAAAAATCGGCCGATAGCTTCTATGACAGCTATACGATATATCGGTGCGATCTGGCTCTTTCCGACTTATTTACAGCCTACAGCAATAATAAGCTTGTGTGCCAAGTTTCATGAAGATAGCTCAATAACTGGGGACTAATTTGCGTTGCAACAGACAGACGGACTGACTGATTGTTCCTATAACAGCTATAGAATATAAACGTCTGAGATATTTAAATGGAAAAACTAAGGGCGGGTTACTGTATAACATTAAAAAGTATTGATAATGTGCGGTATTTCCAAAAACAAAACAGGTTTGCATACAAAAACCCTGATTTCAGCCGATTGTTCCTATGGCAGCTATATGTTATAGTGGTCCGATTTTGATACAATTTTGACAGCACATTAAGAACGTAATAGGAATAGGATTTGCCAAATCTTGTTGCAATATCTTGAAAAACAACAAAAAATCGGCCGATAGCTTCTATGACAGCTATACGATATATCGGTGCGATCTGGCTCTTTCCGACTTATTTACAGCCTACAGCAATAATAAGCTTGTGTGCCAAGTTTCATGAAGATAGCTCAATAACTGGGGGACTAATTTGAGTTGCAACAGACAGACGGACTGACTGATTGTTCCTATAACAGCTATAGAATATAAACGTCTAAGATATTTAAATGGAAAAACTAAGGGCGGGTTACTGTATAACATTAAAAAGTATTGATAATGTGCGGTATTTCCAAAAACAAAACAGGTTTGCATACAAAAACCCTGATTTCAGCCGATTGTTCCTATGGCAGCTATATGTTATAGTGGTCCGATTTTGATACAATTTTGACAGCACATTAAGAACGTAATAGGAATAGGATTTGCCAAATCTTGTTGCAATATCTTGAAAAACAACAAAAATCGGCCGATAGCTTCTATGACAGCTATACGATATATCGGTCCGATCTGGCTCGTTCCGACTTATTTATAGCCTACAGCAATAAGAAGCTTGTATGCCAAGTTTCATGAAGATAGCTCAAAAACTGAGAGACTAGTTTGCGTTGCAACAGACGGACGGACAGACGGACATCCATTTTTCGACTCCTCTGGTGAGGCTGATTCAGAATATATATACTTTATAGGGTCGGAGATGTCTCCTAAAGTGCGTTGCAAACTTCTGGCTAAAATTAATATACCCTCTGCAAGGGTATAACAAGAAAGCAAGGCTACCTTCGGCTTGCCGAAGGTTTCATACCCTTGCAGTTATACAAAATATAAAATATATTTGGATTGCTGCTGGTTTCTGTGGTATTTATTGAACAATTATAACAGTACAGGAAGTCAAGATTTTTACCTGATTAAGGCTATGAATCAAACACCTGCTTCGAAAAAAAATAATTCTACCTTTTTAATGCTTTTGTATATACCTGGATTTCTTATATACCTAACACAAAATGTTATGAGGAAATGTCTTTGTGTTGTAAAGGATCTGTTGGTCATAAACTATAAATAAATTTGGAAAGTTCTCAATCAAAAATGCGTTTGAATAACAGCTACATGATTTTTTGTTTAACAGCTACATGTAATAGTACTCAGGTTTCCATAAAATTGCAACATGAACCTTCATTAGGCCGATCGTTGATCGTTATAAGTTATAAAAGTTCGATTTCGAACTTTATTATTAGGGACACACTTAGATTTGGATGTGGTAAGCCTGATAGCTATATCTTGAAATATAACGAAAATCGGCCGATAGGCTCCATGACAGCTATACGATATATCAGTCCGATCTGGCCAGTTCCGACTTATTTAAAGAGGGCAGAAATAAGAAGCTTGTGAGCAAAGTTTCGTGAAGATAGCTCAATAACTGGGGGACTAATTTGAGTTGCAACAGACAGACGGACTGACTGATTGTTCCTATAGCAGCTATATAATATAAACGTCTGAGATATTTAAATGGAAAAACTAAGGGCGGGTTACTGTATAACATTAAAAAGTATTGATAATGTGCGGTATTTCCAAAAACAAAACAGGTTTGCATACAAAAACCCTGATTTCAGCCGATTGTTCCTATGGCAGCTATATGTTATAGTGGTCCGATTTTGATACAATTTTGACAGCACATTAAGAACGTAATAAGAATAAGATTTGCCAAATCTTGTTGCAATATCTTGAAAAACAACAAAAATCGGCCGATAGCTTCTATGACAGCTATACGATATATCGGTCCGATCTGGCTCGTTCCGACTTATTTACAGCCTACAGCAATAAGAAGCTTGTGTGCCAAGTTTCATGAAGATAGCTCAAAAACTGAGAGACTAGTTTGCGGTGCAACAGACGGACGGACTTACTGATTGTTCCTATAACAGCTATAGAATATAAACGTCTGAGATATTTAAATGGAAAAACTAAGGCCGGGTTACTGTATAACATTAAAAAGTATTGATAATGTGCGGTATTTCCAAAAACAAAACAGGTTTGCATACAAAAACCCTGATTTCAGCCGATTGTTCCTATGGCAGCTATATGTTATAGTGGTCCGATTTTGATACAATTTTGACAGCACATTAAGAACGTAATAGGAATAGGATTTGCCAAATCTTGTTGCAATATCTTGAAAAACAACAAAAATCGGCCGATAGCTTCTATGACAGCTATACGATATATCGGTCCGATCTGGCTCGTTCCGACTTATTTACAGCCTACAGCAATAAGAAGCTTGTGTGCCAAGTTTCATGAAGATAGCTCAAAACCTGAGAGACTAGTTTGCGGTGCAACAGACGGACGGACTTACTGATTGTTCCTATAACAGCTATAGAATATAAACGTCTGAGATATTTAAATGGAAAAACTAAGGGCGGGTTACTGTATAACATTAAAAAGTATTGATAATGTGCGGTATTTCCAAAAACAAAACAGGTTTGCATACAAAAACCGTGATTTCAGCCGATTGTTCCTATGGCAGCTATATGTTATAGTGGTCCGATTTTGATACAATTTTGACAGCACATTAAAAACGTAATAAGAATAGGATTTGCCAAATCTTGTTGCAATATCTTGAAAAACAACAAAAATCGGCCGATAGCTTCTATGACAGCTATACGATATATCGGTCCGATCTGGCTCGTTCCGACTTATTTACAGCCTACAGCAATATGAAGCTTGTGTGCCAAGTTTCATGAAGATAACTCAAAAACTGAGAGACTAGTTTGCGTTGCAACAGACGGACGGACGGACGGACGGACGGACGGACAGACGGACATCCATTTTTCGACTCCTCTGGTGATGCTGATTCAGAATATATATACTTTATAGGGTCGGAGATGTCTCCTAAGGTGCGTTGCAAACTTCTGGCTAAAATTAATATACCCTATGCAAGGGTTTAAAAAGTTGTCTGCTGCTGGAGTTGAACTCGGGTACTGACATTAGGAAAAACCGACATAAGCACATGGCCACAGTGCAATACTATTTCTTGAATATCTTCCTTATTTATCGGCCGATCTTATTGAAACTTTGTCAACACACATCTCAACATATCTAATTAGATTTGTCGTTTGTTTTTTGTGTTGCTGCTCAATGTCTCTTTCGATTCTAAGTGGCTTTAAATATACTAAAAATTTATTTTGAATTTTGCAACACACTTTAAAATAAAAACAAGAAAGCAAGGCTACCTTCGGCTTGCCGAAGGTTTCATACCCTTGCAGTTATACAAAATATAAAATATATTTGGATTGCTGCTGGTTTCTGTGGTATTTATTGAACAATTATAACAGTACAGGAAGTCAAGATTTTGACCTGATTAAGGCTATAAATCAAACACCTGCTTCGAAAAAAAATAATTCTACCTTTTTAATGGTTTTGTATATACCTGGATTTCTTATATACTTAACACAAAATGTTATGAGGAAATGTCTTTGTGTTATAAAGGATCTGTTGGTCATAAAATATAAATAAATTTGGAAAGTTCTCATTCAAAAATGCGTTTGAATAACAGCTACATGATTTTTTGTTTAACAGCTATATGTAATAGTACTCAGATTTCCATAAAATTGCAACATGGACCTTCATTAGGCCGATCGTTGATCGTTATAAGTTATAAAAGTTCGATTTCGAACTTTATTATTAGGGACACACTTAGATTTGGATGTGGTAAGCCTGATAGCTATATCTTGAAATATAACGAAAATCGGCCGATAGGCTCCATGACAGCTATACGATATATCAGTCCGATCTGGCCCGTTCCGACTTATTTAAAGAGGGCAACAATAAGAAGCTTGTGAGCAAAGTTTCATGAAGATAGCTCAATAACGCAATTGCGTTGCAACAGACAGACGGACTGACTGATTGTTCCTATAACAGCTATAGAATATAAACGTCTGAGATATTTAAATGGAAAAACTAAGGGCGGGTTACTGTATAACATTAAAAAGTATTGATAATGTTCGGTATTTCCAAAAACAAAACAGGTTTGCATACAAAAACCCTGATTTCAGCCGATTGTTCCTATGGCAGCTATATGTTATAGTGGTCCGATTTTGATACAATTTTGACAGCACATTAATCTTTGTGTTGTAAAGGATCTGTTGGTCATAAAATATAAATAAATTTGGAAAGTTCTCATTCAAAAATGCGTTTGAATAACAGCTACATGATTTTTTGTTTAACAGCTATATGTAATAGTACTCAGATTTCCATAAAATTGCAACATGGACCTTCATTAGGCCGATCGTTGATCGTTATAAGTTATAAAAGTTCGATTTCGAACTTTATTATTAGGGACACACTTAGATTTGGATGTGGTAAGCCTGATAGCTATAGCTTGAAATATAACGAAAATCGGCCGATAGGCTCCATGACAGCTATACGATATATTAGTCCGATATGGCCCGTTCCGACTTATTTAAAGAGGGCAGAAATAAGAAGCTTGTGAGCAAAGTTTCATGAAGATAGCTCAATAACTGGGGGGACTAATTTGCGTTACAACAGACAGACGGACTGACTGATTGTTCCTATAACAGCTATAGAATATAAAGATATTTAAATGGAAAAACTAAGGGCGGGTAACTGTATAACATTAAAAAGTATTGATAATGTGCGGTATTTCCAAAAACAAAACAGGTTTGCATACAAAAACACTGATTTCAGCCGATTGTTCCTATGGCAGCTATATGTTATAGTGGTCCGATTTTGATACAATTTTGACAGCACATTAAGAACGTAATAAGAATAGGATTTGCCAAATCTTGTTGCAATATCTTGAAAAACAACAAAAATCGGCCGATAGCTTCTATGACAGCTATACGATATATCGGTCCGATCTGGCTCGTTCCGACTTATTTACAGCCAACAGCAATAATAAGCTTGTGTGCCAAGTTTCATGAAGATAGCTCAATAACTGGGGGACTAATTTGCGTTGCAACAGACAGACGGACTGACTGATTGTTCCTATAACAGCTATAGAATATAAACGTCTGAGATATTTAAATGGAAAAACTAAGGGCGGGTTACTGTATAACATTAAAAAGTATTTATAATGTGCGGTATTTCCAAAAACAAAACAGGTTTGCATACAAAAACCGTGATTTCAGCCGATTGTTCCTATGGCAGCTATATGTTATAGTGGTCCGATTTTGATATAATTTTGTCAGCACATTAAGAACGTAATAAGAATAGGATTTGCCAAATCTTGTTGCAATATCTTGAAAAACAACAAAAATCGGCCGATAGCTTCTATGACAGCTATACGATATATCGGTCCGATCTGGCTCGTTCCGACTTATTTACAGCCTACAGCAATAAGAAGCTTGTATGCCAAGTTTCATGAAGATAGCTCAAAAACTGAGAGACTAGTTTGCGTTGCAACAGACGGACGGACGGACGGACGGACGGACGGACGGACGGACGGACGGACGGACGGACGGACGGACGGACGGACGGACGGACAGACGGACATCCATTTTTCGACTCCTCTGGTGATGCTGATTCAGAATATATATACTTTATAGGGTCGGAGATGTCTCCTAAGGTGCGTTGCAAACTTCTGGCTAAAATTAATATACCCTCTGCAAGGGTATAACAAGAAAGCAAGGCTACCTTCGGCTTGCCGAAGGTTTCATACCCTTGCAGTTATACAAAATATAAATTATATTTGGATTGCTGGTTTCTGTGGTATTTATTGAACAATTATAACAGTACTGGAAGTCAAGATTTTTACCTGATTAAGGCTATGAATCAAACACCTGCTTCGAAAAAAAATAATTCTACCTTTTTAATGCTCTTGTATATACCTGGATTTCTTATATACTTAACACAAAATGTTATGAGGAAATGTCTTTGTGTTGTAAAGGATCTGTTGGTCATAAAATATAAATAAGTTTGGAAAGTTCTCATTCAAAAAATGCGTTTGAATAACAGCTACATGATTTTTTGTTTAACAGCTATATGTAATAGTACTCAGATTTCCATAAAATTGCAACATGAACCTTCATTAGGCCGATCGTTGATCGTTATATGTTATAAAAGTTCGATTTCGAACTTTATTATTAGGGACACACTTAGATTTGGATGTGGTAAGCCTGATAGCTATATCTTGAAAAATAACGAAAATCGGCCGATAGGCTTCATGACAGCTATACGATATATCAGTCCGATCTGGCCCGTTCCGACTTATTTAAAGAGGGCAGAAATAAGAAGCTTGTGAGCAAAGTTTCATGAAGATAGCTCAATAACTGGGGGACTAATTTGAGTTGCAACAGACAGACGGACTGACTGATTGTTCCTATAACAGCTATGTATATAATATAAACTTCTGAGATATTTAAATGGAAAAACTAAGGGCGGGTTACTGTATAACATTAAAAAGTATTGATAATGTGCGGTATTTCCAAAAACAAAACAGGTTTGCATACAAAAACCCTGATTTCAGCCGATTGTTCCGATGACAGCTATATGTTATAGTGGTCCGATTATACAATTTGATACAATTTTGACAGCACATTAAGAACGTAATAAGAATAAGATTTGCCAAATCTTGTTGCAATATCTTGAAAAACAACAAAAATCGGCCGATAGCTTCTATGACAGCTATACGATATATCGGTCCGATCTGGCTCGTTCCGACTTATTTACAGCCTACAGCAATAATAAGCTTGTGTGCCAAGTTTCATGAAGATAGCTCAATAACTGGGGGACTAATTTGAGTTGCAACAGACAGACGGACTGACTGATTGTTCCTATAGCAGCTATATAATATAAACGTCTGAGATATTTAAATGGAAAAACTAAGGGCGGGTTACTGTATAACATTAAAAAGTATTGATAATGTGCGGTATTTCCAAAAACAAAACAGGTTTGCATACAAAAACCCTGATTTCAGCCGATTGTTCCTATGGCAGCTATATGTTATAGTGGTCCGATTTTTGATACAATTTTGACAGCACATTAAAAACGTAATAAGAATAGGATTTGCCAAATCTTGTTGCAATATCTTGAAAAACAACAAAAATCGGCCGATAGCTTCTATGACAGCTATACGATATATCGGTCCGATCTGGCTCGTTCCGACTTATTTACAGCCTACAGCAATAAGAAGCTTGTGTGCCAAGTTTCATGAAGATAACTCAAAAACTGAGAGACTAGTTTGCGTTGCAACAGACGGACGGACGGACGGACGGACGGACGGACAGACGGACATCCATTTTTCGACTCATCTGGTGATGCTGATTCAGAATATATATACTTTATAGGGTCGGAGATGTCTCCTAAGGTGCGTTGCAAACTTCTGGCTAAAATTAATATACCCTATGCAAGGGTATAAAAAATATAAGATACAAAAAAAATAAATATAAGTCGCCGCGGCACCCAGGAGTTGAACTCCGGACCTCTCGCTTAACAGTCAACTACCATCACCACTCGACAACTGCATTTCTTACGCGATGACCGATAAAATTGCACTATGAATATTTTCGGTGCACATAATTAAAAAAAAAGTTGCCACATAATTAAAAAAAGTTGTCTGCTGCTGGAGTTGAACTCGGGTACTGACATTAGGAAAAACCGACATAAGCACATGGCCACAGTGCAATACTATTTCTTGAATATCTTCCTTATTTATCGGCCGATCTTATTGAAACTTTGTCAACACACCCGCATGGTGGTTTTTATCACATGTATAAACAAGTCGGAAAGGCTACAGTCGAGCTGACTCGACTGTGAAATACCCTCTACAATTCTTCGGAAAAACACGTGCCAAATGTGAACAATGCGTTCTTGCTTTTTATTTCTTTCCGTCTCTAATTTGTTTTGCCTATGCAAGTTCCACTCGATTCTTATTGGATGTTGCCCTTTGCTTTTATTACTTTGCAGTTATAAATTATGCATGTGTGAAAGAGACGCTTATACATACATACATATATGCTGCCTCACAATACATCTCAACATATCTAATTAGATTTGTCGTTTGTTTTTTGTGTTGCTGCTCAATGTCTCTTTCGACTCTAAGTGGCTTTAAATATACTAAAAATTTATTTTGAAATTTGCAACACACTATAAAATAAAAAACAAGAAAGCAAGGCTACCTTCGGCTTGCCGAAGGTTTCATACCCTTGCAGTTATACAAAATATAAAATATATTTGGATTGCTGCTGGTTTCTGTGGTATTTATTGAACAATTATAACAATACAGGAAGTCAAGATTTTTACCTGATTAAGGCTATGAATCAAACACCTGCTTCGAAAAAAAATAATTCTACATTTTTAATGCTTTTGTATATACCTGGATTTCTTATATACTTAACACAAAATGTTATAAGGAAATGTCTTTGTAAAGGATCTGTTGGTCATAAAATCTAAATTTGGAAAGTTCTCATTAAAAAATGCGTTTGAATAACAGCTTCATGATTTTTTGTTTAACAGCTACATGCAATAGTACTCAGATTTCCATAAAATTGCAACATGAACCTTCATTAGGCCGATCGTTGATCGTTATAAGTTATAAAAGTTCGATTTCGAACTTTATTATTAGGGACACACTTAGATTTGGATGTGGTAAGCCTGATAGCTATATCTTGAAATATAACGACAATCGGCCGATAGGCTTCATGACAGCTATACGATATATCAGTCCGATCTGGCCCGTTCCGACTTATTAAAAGAGGGCAGAAATAAGAAGCTTGGGAGAAAAGTTTCATGAAGATAGCTCAATAATAGGGGACTAATTTGAGTTGCAACAGACAGACGGACTGACTGATTGTTCCTATAACAGCTATATAATATAAACGTCTGAGATATTTAAATGGAAAAACTAAGGGCGGGTTACTGTATAACATTAAAAAGTATTGATAATGTGCGGTATTTCCAAAAACAAAACAGGTTTGCATACAAAAACCCTGATTTCAGCCGATTGTTCCTATGACAGCTATATGTTATAGTGGTCCGATTATACAATTTGATACAATTTTGACAGCACATTAAGAACGTAATAAGAATAAGATTTGCCAAATCTTGTTGCAATATCTTGAAAAACAACAAAAATCGGCCGATAGCTTCTATGACAGCTATACGATATATCGGTCCGATCTGGCTCGTTCCGACTTATTTACAGCCTACAGCAATAATAAGCTTGTGTGCCAAGTTTCATGTAGATAGCTCAATAACTGGGGGACTAATTTGAGTTCCAACATACAGACGAACTGACTGATTGTTCCTATAACAGCTATGTATATAATATAAACTTCTGAGATATTTAAATGGAAAAACTAAGGGCGGGTTACTTTATAACATTAAAAAGTATTGATAATGTGCGGTATTTCCAAAAACAAAACAGGTTTGCATACAAAAACCCTGATTTCAGCCGATTGTTCCTATGGCAGCTATATGTTATCTTGAAAAACAACAAAAATCGGCCGATAGCTTCTATGACAGCTATACGATATATCGGTCCGATCTGGCTCGTTCCGACTTTTTTACAGCCTACAGCAATAAGAAGCTTGTGTGCCAAGTTTCATGAAGATAACTCAAAAACTGAGAGACTAGTTTGCGTTGCAACAGACGGACGGACTGACTGATTGTTCCTATAACAGCTATAGAATATAAACGTCTGAGATATTTAAATGGAAAAACTAAGGGCGGGTTACTGTATAACATTAAAAAGTATTGATAATGTGCGGTATTTCCAAAAACAAAACAGGTTTGCATACAAAAACCATGATTTCAGCCGATTGTTCCTATGACAGCTATATGTTATAGTGGTCCGATTATACAATTTGATACAATTTTGACAGCACATTAAGAACGTAATAAGAATAAGATTTGCCAAATCTTGTTGCAATATCTTGAAAAAGAACAAAAATCGGCCGATAGCTTCTATGACAGCTATACGATATATCGGTCCGATCTGGCTCGTTCCGACTTATTTACAGCCTACAGCAATAATAAGCTTGTGTGCCAAGTTTCATGAAGATAGCTCAAAAACTGAGAGACTAGTTTGCGTTGCAACAGACGGACGGACGGACGGACGGACGGACGGACGGACGGACGGACGGACAGACGGACATCCATTTTTCGACTCCTCTGGTGATGCTGATTCAGAATATATATACTTTATAGGGTCGGAGATGTCTCCTAAGATGCGTTGCAAACTTCTGGCTAAAATTAATATACCCTCTGCAAGGGTATAATAACAAGTCGGAAAGGCTACAGTCGATTGGACTCGATTGTAATATACCCGCTAAAACTCTTCGGAAAAACACGTGCCAAATGTGAACAGTGCGTTCTTGCTTTTTATTTCTTTCCGTCTCTAATTTATTTTGCCTATGCAAGTTCCACTCGATTCTTATTGGATGTTGCCCTTTGCTTTTATTACTTTGCAGTTATAAATTATGCATGTGTGAAAGAGAAGCCTATACATACATACATATATGCTGCCTCACAATACATCTCAACATATCTAATTAGATTTGTCGTTTGTTTTTTGTGTTGCTGCTCAATGTCTCTTTCGATTCTAAGTGGCTTTAAATATACTAAAAATTTATTTTGAATTTTGCAACACACTATAAAATAAAAAAAAATATAAGATACAAAAAAAAATTAAATATAAGTCGCCGCGGCACCCAGGAGTTGAACTCCGGACCTCTCGCTTAACAGTCAACTACCATCACCACTCGACCACTGCATTTCTTACGCAATGACCGATAAAATTGCACTATGAATATTTTCGGTGCACATAATTAAAAAAAAAACTTGCCACATAATTAAACAAGTCGGAAAGGCTACAGTCGAGCTGACTCGACTGTGATATACCCGCTACAATTCTTCGGAAAAACACGTGCCAAATGTGAACAATGCGTTCTTGCTCTTTATTTCTTTCCGTCTCTAATTTGTTTTGCCTATGCAAGTTCTACTCGATTCTTATTGGATGTTGCCCTTTGCTTTTATTACTTTGCAGTTATAAATTATGCATGTGTGAAAGAGACGCCTATACATACATACATATATGCTGCCTCACAATACATCTCAACATATCTAATTAGATTTGTCGTTTGTTTTTTGTGTTGCTGCTCAATGTCTCTTTCGATTCTAAGTGGCTTTAAATATACTAAAAATTTATTTTGAATTTTGCAACACACTATAAAATAAAAAAAAATATAAGATACAAAAAAAATAAATATAAGTCGCCGCGGCACCCAGGAGTTGAACTCCGGACCTCTCGCTTAACAGTCAACTACCATCACCACTCGACCACTGCATTTCTTACGCGATGACCGATAAAATTGCACTATGAATATTTTCGGTGCACATAATTAAAAAAAAAGTTGCCACATAATTAAAAAAAAAGTTGTCTGCTGCTGGAGTTGAACTCGGGTACTGACATTAGGAAAAACCGACATAAGCACATGGCCACAGTGCAATACTATTTCTTGAATATCTTCCTTATTTATCGGCCTATCTTATTGAAACTTTGTCAACACACCCGCATGGTGGTTTTTATCACATGTATAAACAAGTCGGATAGGCTACAGTCGAGCTGACTCGACTGTGATATACCCGCTACAATTCTTCGGAAAAACACGTGCCAAATGTGAACAATGCGTTCTTGCTTTTTATTTCTTTCCGTCTCTAATTTGTTTTGCCTATGCAAGTTCCACTCGATTCTTATTGGATGTTGCCCTTTGCTTTTATTACTTTGCAGTTATAAATTATGCATGTGTGAAAGAGACGCTTATACATACATACATATATGCTGCCTCACAATACATCTCAACATATCTAATTAGATTTGTCGTTTGTTTTTTGTGTTGCTGCTCAATGTCTCTTTCGACTCTAAGTGGCTTTAAATATACTAAAAATTTATTTTGAAATTTGCAACACACTATAAAATAAAAACAAGAAAGCAAGGCTACCTTCGGCTTGCCGAAGTTTTCATACCCTTGCAGTTATACAAAATATAAAATATATTTGGATTGCTGCTGGTTTCTGTGGTATTTATTGAACAATTATAACAATACAGGAAGTCAAGATTTTTACCTGATTAAGGCTATGAATCAAACACCTGCTTCGAAAAAAAATAATTCTACCTTTTTAATGCTTTTGTATATACCTGGATTTCTTATATACTTAACACAAAATGTTATAAGGAAATGTCTTTGTAAAGGATCTGTTGGTCATAAAATATAAATTTGGAAAGTTCTCATTCAAAAATGCGTTTAAATAACAGCTTCATGATTTTTTGTTTAACAGCTACATGTAATAGTACTCAGATTTCCATAAAATTGCAACATGAACCTTCATTAGGCCGATCGTTGATCGTTATAAGTTATAAAAGTTCGATTTCGAACTTTATTATTAGGGACACACTTAGATTTGGATGTGGTAAGGCTGATAGCTATATCTTGAAATATAACGAAAATCGGCCGATAGGCTTCATGACAGCTATACGATATATCAGTCCGATCTGGCCCGTTCCGACTTATTAAAAGAGGGCAGAAATAAGAAGCTTGGGAGAAAAGTTTCATGAAGATAGCTCAATAATAAGGGGGGGACTAATTTGAGTTGCAACAGACAGACGGACTGACTGATTGTTCCTATAACAGCTATATAATATAAACGTCTGAGATATTTAAATGGAAAAACTAAGGGCGGGTTACTGTATAACATTAAAAAGTATTGATAATGTGCGGTATTTCCAAAAACAAAACAGGTTTGCATACAAAAACCCTGATTTCAGCCGATTGTTCCTATGACAGCTATATGTTATAGTGGTCCGATTATACAATTTGATACAATTTTGACAGCACATTAAGAACTTAATAAGAATAAGATTTGCCAAATCTTGTTGCAATATCTTGAAAAACAACAAAAATCGGCCGATAGCTTCTATGACAGCTATACGATATATCGGTCCGATATATCTCGTTCCGACTTATTTACAGCCTACAGCAATAATAAGCTTGTGTGCCAAGTTTCATGTAGATAGCTCAATAACTGGGGGACTAATTTGAGTTCCAACATACAGACGAACTGACTGATTGTTCCTATAACAGCTATGTATAAATTAAAAGAAGTCTCTTTTTTTTTATAAAAAAATTTTTTTTTTTTTTTTTTTTTTTTTTTTTCTAAGTTCGTTTGAACCTTAGAGAGAACAAATTCTAAACTGCCTTCTAGGGCAAGCTGCATCGAACCGTGAAGCCGTCGCTGCCGGCTGGAATGCCGGCTGAGTGCTGAGTCGGCGTCTCCAACGGGCGATCAGGCTGCTTGCGCGTGCGAGTTTCGGATTTCGGCTGCAACTTTGTCGCGACGGCATCCGGCGCAACAGCGTTGTCAGCAAACTCAAGCTTGCGCGTGTTAACTCCTCCCCTACTAGGTTGAAACGCGTCCTCGGGTTTCCTCTGTCTCGTTCTGCGCTGATATAATTTCCAGGCGCCAACGAAAAGTAGTAGTATGGCGATGAGTGTCAGGCAGCCATAAGATCGTAAAGACACTCCCGATCTAAGATCCCCGATATGCTGGAGATTCTTCATGGTCAGATCATGCAAGAATGGGAGGCTCAGATGTTCTCTGAAGAGGGTGACGTTGACCACGGCTGCCGTGGATACAGCAGGTTTCTTCTTCAGGATGCCTCGGTGGTTCACGTAACGGGTGTCATTTAGTGAGATGTGGTCGTCGTAAGTGGCGAGGAAGGTTCCCGCGACTATCTGGCTGTGCCCAGTGCTGTCCACTACATTCATGGTCGCGCTGTTTATTACTGCAATGCCCTCGCCGATTACTACCACGGGCGCCAGGTGTCCGGGGCGTGTAGCGCATTGTGCGACGGTTCCAGATACCAGTTGTTGGGCGCATGAAGTGTTTTGTAGTCTTCTGCAGAAAGTAGTGCTCAGAGTGGCGGCGCAGTCACGTACAGCGAAGGTCTTTGTTCCACAGTCGGCCACCGTATTACCTTCTTCTAGATCTAATATTATGTTATTATGTTGAACAGGAAGAATATCTATTTTTTTACAATTTATCAAAGGTTTGGGATATTTAATCAGAAAGTACAGTAATTCAGAATTTTGAAAAGCTTTTATATCAGAAACTTCTAATAGGTCGGTTATACTAGTATTTGTGAGTTGTTCATTTAATAATTCTTTTATGTCGATGCTGTCTAGTATAAGGGCTGATTAAATTAATTTTTGCAAGTGTAACGGTGAGGATTAAGTCCTCAAGGTTTGTAATTATCATTCTATTCTTTGCCAAAATTGTTGCATAAAAATGTTCGACCTCTGCATCTGGTTTCAAGATTTCGTTGAGGGCCTTTGAAACGGCATTAAGTCTCTCCTGAAATTTACTGTTGATTTCTATCTGCTTGCTCTCGGAATCTATTAACTGACCTTGTTTAAACTTTATCTGTTCCCAGTCATCAAAATCTGGGGTTCCTGCAATTACCTTAAGGGCACTACCTATCATGTTAATGCTACGCGCTTGTCGGTGGTGAACGGTCAAAGAGGCTATTAAGGTGGCTATGTGTTGTACGTCAGTTTTCAGTACCTGTTTCATGTGGTCTTTGGGTAGTTTATCTATCAATTTCAATGTCTCATCGATGTAGGTTTCAAAAGATGTCAAGTTCGTCGTGTGTCCCATGTAACTGTACGAGTCCCAGATTGTTACGTCTCCGTCAACTATGGGTATGTAGTCCGCGTGGGAGTAGTCGTTGAGTCTCACTGTCGCGTCGGTCAAGGTCATGGTTGCTATTGTTAAACTGAAAAGATATCTTAACCTAAAAAGGTAATTTGTTAAAATAATTGTCATAATTTTTTTCTTAAATGTCAAAAGCCTACTTAAGATTGTCCTTATGGACCACCCTCCCTTTAATAAGAACCGTCGTACCTAGGTCTGCTTCCACTATAGCTTCTGTGAATATGGGTGATAGTTTATTTCCCAGTCTCTTATTGTTTTTTATCCAAACCCTATCGCCTACCAAATATGACTTATAGACCCTATTTTTATTCATTTGGTCAAGTGTCTTTTGTTGTGCTGATGCGATTTTTTCGCTAATTCGCACATTACTGTCTCTGGTGGCTGCGTGAATTACGTCTATCGGTCTCTCGTTTGTCACCGAATGGATTGACCGGTTGTACTTTATGGTTGCAAGGAGAATGTTTTCGACAGTGTCCTCTACCTGTTTTTCTAACTTATAAGAACGTGCTATATCCCCAAGGGTGCCATGGAACCGCTCGACTTGTCCATTAGAGGAGCTATGCAGGGGTGGGGCGTTTGAAATCTCAATGCCAAAGTTATTGCTAAGCATAGATTTAATGGTTTCTGAGTTCAAGGATTTCTCGTTGTCGCAGTAAATCGCTTTTGTTTTGGGAAAAATGTTGAGAAGTTGCAAAAGTGGAGCTTTTATATCTACGATTGCGCGAGACCGTATAGGCTGTACTACTGCAAACTTGGAAAACTTGTCGATGCAAGTTAGAAAATATTTGCCAGCAGTGGAGTAAACATCTATATGCAACATTTCTCCGGCATACGATGGTATCGGGGTTTTCCCTATTTCTTGTTTTTTTTGGGTGCCGATCATGTTTACTCATAGTACAAATTCTACAATTTGCAGCTATTTCCGACGTTAAGCGACCTATCTTTGGAAAAAAATAGTCTCTAAGTATTTGTTTCGCATTTTCTTGCGCTGCTCTGTGCGCACGGTTATGTTCAGTTGTCGCAATTTCCCTTTGTTCCGTTGGGTTTACAATATCTGTAACCAAGTTCTTACAATATCTAAAGGTGGTAGAAGGGAATGCCTCAACTAGTCCGTGTTGGATGAAAGCCAGTATGGGTAACTCGCATTGAATTGCGTTGGTTACGTTAGCATTTACTACATCTTTAATGCCTTGCAGTAATGTGCTGCGATCAGAAAAATTAATTACGTGTCGAGTTTTTGTCTTGAACAAAATATACGTCTTTTGTTGGGCGATAGGCCCTTCTTCCAGAATAATCTGGTTCCGAAAGCAATTCACCGGCTTGTCTGTGGCTTCAATGGTATATGTGAGGGATTGTTCACTGTGGATAGTGGCAGCATCCGAGTCTGCTGAATCCTCTAATGCATTGACGTTTTGGCGAGACAGAGCGTCCGCTACCAAATTCTCCTTTCCGGGTTTATAAATTATGTTTGCGTTGTGCTCATCAATGAAGGCTTTCCAACGCTTTATTTTGGCATTCGGGTTTTTGTCCGATACCGAAAAAGTTAATGGTTGGTGGTCTGTATGAATGTTAAGATTCTTAACACCATACAAGTAATTTCTGAGGTTTTTGAGTGCCCATACAATGGCGAGAAGCTCACGCTCATTTGTGGCAAAATTTACCTCGTTACCTCGCAATGTTCGCGAGATCATTGTTATCGGGCGGCCGCCTTGTGACAGTACCGCTCCCAGTCCGTAGCCAGACGCATCTGTTGTTAAGTCAAAAGGCTTTTTGTAATCTGGGTAGGACAATATTACATCTTCTGAGGCCAGTATATTTTTAAGCCTATCAAAAGCTTCATTTTGCTCTGGTGTCAATTCGATTATCACCTTTCTTGAGTAATTGGCACTTACTTTGCCATTTTCGCCTTTCAAGATATCTGTTAGGGGCCTTGCGATGCTGGCAAAACCCGTTATGAAGCAGCTATAGTAGCGTGCTAGACCTAAAAATGACCTAAGAGCGAATAGGGTTTTTGGTGGGGGAAAGTCCTTAATAGCTTTTACTTTATCAGGCGAAGACCGAATACCACCTCTGCATACTGTAAATCCCAGATATTCCACGCTTTTTTTTGAAAAACTTGGATTTTCCTTGAGACACTCGCATGCCTGCGTCCCTAAGGTTTTTCAAGACCCACTCAATATCTCTGATATGATCTTCTTTGGACTTGGAGAAGATTATTACGTCATCGACGTAAACATAACATATCCTACCAATTTGTTCGCGGAGCACATCATCAATGGCTCGTTGAAAAATACTTGGGGCATTTTTCAGCCCAAAGGGGAGTCTACAAAACTCATACTTCCCGTTGTTGACAGAGAACGCTGTCTTTTTCCGATCTCTTTCAGCCAATTCTATTTGGTGAAACCCTGACTTGAGGTCCAGCGTTGTGAAATATTGAGCCTCGCCCAAGTTTGATAATATAGTCGAAATAGATGGGATAGGGTATTTATCATCGGTTGTCTTATGATTTAGTTTCCTAAAATCAATAACCAGACGCTTTTGCTTGTGCCCCGCTTCGTCGATGCTTTTTTTGTCGACGACCCAAATCGGGTTATTATAAGGGGACTTTGACGGTCGTATTATGCCATTCGCTAGAAGTTGTTTAACCTCTGCATTGACAAAGTCAGACACGCCCTTCGGGTACGGATAAAGTTTTGAGTAAACTGGTTCGTCGTCCGTTGGTATAGTGGCAACCGTATTTATGTTGTACGGTAGGGACTCGTTAACGTCTGCGAATGCTTTTATCATTTTGTTGATCATACTATCAAAGGTGGATCTGACAGCAGGAGGGACATCTGTGTCATTAATCCGAATATGATTTACCTGTTGACATTTAGTGAACTCGATTTTTTCTATCCCATAATCATGTTTAATGACGTTGTTTGTCAGATCTATTTGGGCATTGATCTGTTTTAACAGGTCAAGGCCAATTATGCCATCGAAGTCATTAAGTGACTCCAGCACGAAAAAGTAGGACTTTACGTCGAAAAGGTGTATGAGGCATTTCTGCTCAATCTTAGTGTGCCCATGAATTGATTTGACTTGAAAAGGGCTGTCAACTGGCTTCCAATGTGCCAATTCGGGAAGGGGCTTTATGTAATTTTTTGATGCCCCTGTGTCTATCAGAAGTCTGATAATTCGCCCTGCAACCATTCGTCTTATGAACGGAAGCAGGGAGCTCCCGCTAAAAAATTACAACTTTCGGCTCCGGACAAATCGTCCTCAACTTGTGCCGTTTCATGCTGTGATCGGGACTCGTAGTCACCGTTACTCTCATCTTGTGGTAGATGATTCAGGTTTTGTAGGGTCCTCATAGACTGGTCCCCGTAACCCTGATTGTTCTTGTAACCCTGTGTAGGTTGCCTGAAGCGCGAGGAGGAGTCCACCTCCATTGGCTCGGGACCCCTCCCTTGAGGCTTTTGGTTGTTATAGCGCTGTTTCGTGCTATTTGGTTTTTGCTGGTCGTTTTTGTCTTTTTGATTCTTTTGGAAGTGGGGGTTCTTGTTTTGAGAATTGTCTTCCGTTCCCTGTTGGGCGTTCTGACGCCAGTTCTGTGACTTTTGCTTTTGGGGTTTTTCCTCAAGGTGTTTTGCAAAATTTGCTGCAAAGATGCCTCTCTCATTGCTTGATTCGGCTTCTTGAGCTAAAGCTAGGGCTGAGGGAAGGTCTATAGGTTGTGCCGGGAAGACTGCCCACTTCAGGGACTTTTTTAATCCTGAGATGAAAACGTGAAGCGCGTCGCTTCTAAATTTCTCATTTAATACAGCTGCTGCGACGGAATCGTGCGTCATTAGTGTTTTATTTGTTAATAAGTTGAGTTTTTTTTCGACCTCGTCGAAGTATTGTAGCAGTGGCAGGTTGCCCTGCTGAAGCGTGCTTAGTTGCTGTTGTATTACATGAACCGGTGTTTTGTCGGCGTATGTAAAATCTAGCCTAGCAATAATGGCTTTAAAATTCAACACTGTGTTGAATGAGGCCAGCACAGCATCTGCTGATCCCCTTACTTTATTTCTAATTATAGCAACTGCCTGATAGTGTCTTGAGCTGCCATTGTATGGCTCGAACACTTTGTAGGCTGCGGAAGCAGCTTGCCTCCACGACACATAGTTTTCCATTTTACCGTCGAACTCGGGGATGGATTTTATAATGTCTAGGGGCTCGTTGCAAATGATTTCTGGCACGATTTCTATTTCGCGGAAAATTTCTATCTGTGGTGCAGAAACTGTGGTTCTACTAAGCTGGTTTGTCAGGAAGGCTATCTTTTCCTCAAGTAAACTGGCTTGTTTGTCAAGGGCTGCCTGAACCTTTGCCTCCAGCTGGGCAATTTGTTCCTCATTCATTTTTTTTTGTTTTTTCTAAAGACCGCTGTTCTAAGTATGAAGTTATCAGTTCGTCGCCACTACTGTCCGAGTCGGTGTGGTTTTGCAATGGGCGCAACATAAAAACTTTAGACCGCTACGAAATTAATTTTAATTTCAACTTATGCTCGTAAAGGTTCCTTAACACTTTATTGCAACAGGCAGGGTTATGCTTATATTTTTTGTAACAATGCAATCTCACACTAAACAGCTCTGATTATTCTTTATTGATTTGATTTGAATTTTAAATAAATGAACATCTCACTTACATTTTGGAGTATGAAATATGAGCCTCAATTCAATGGTGTGGTGGCCGCTGAGGTATGTAGTTCTCCCGTTGAATTTCCGTTGGACGCTCGTATTTGTTGATTTGTTTTAACTCTCTCAGCTCTCTTGGCTGGGGTTTTTTTTATACCCTTGCAGAAGGTATAAAAAATTTTAATTTTATACAGAATTTGCAACCCGCACCTTAGTTTTTCCGACCCTTTAAATATCTTAGACTTTATATTCTGAATCAGCTGTTATCACCAGAGGAGTCACAATCCGTCCGTCCGTCTGTCTGTTGCAACGCAAATTAGTCCCCCAGTTTTTGAGCTATCTTCATGAAACTTGGCATACAAGCTTCTTATTGCTGTAGGCTGTAAATAAGTCGGAACGAGCCAGATCGGACCGATATATCGTATAGCTGTCATAGAAGCTATCGGCCGATTTTTGTTGTTTTTCAAGATATTGCAACAAGATTTGGCAAATCCTATTCTTATTACGTTCTTAATGTGCTGTCAAAATTGTATCAAAATCGGACCACTATAACATATAGCTGCCATAGGAACAATCGGCTGAAATCAGGGTTTTTGTATGCAAACCTGTTTTGTTTTTTGGAAATACCGCACATTATCAATACTTTTTAATGTTATACAGTAACCCGCCCTTAGTTTTTCCATTTAAATATCTCAGACGTTTATATTCTATAGCTGTTATAGGAACAATCAGTCAGTCCGTCTGTCTGTTGCAACGCAAATTAGTCCCCCAGTTATTGAGCTATCTTCATGAAACTTGGCACACAAGCTTATTATTGCTGTAGGCTGTAAATAAGTCGGAACGAGCCAGATCGGACCGATATATCGTATAGCTGTCATAGAAGCTATCGGCCGATTTTTGTTGTTTTTCAAGATATTGCAACAAGATTTGGCAAATCCTATTCTTATTACGTTCCTAATGTGCTGTCAAAATTGTATCAAAATCGGACCACTATAACATGTAGCTGCCATAGGAACAATCGGCTGAAATCAGGGTTTTTGTATGCAAACCTGTTTTGTTTTTGGAAATACCGCACATTATCAATACTTTTTAATGTTATACAGTAACCCGCCCTTAGTTTTTCCATTTAAATATCTCAGACGTTTATATTCTATAGCTGTTATAGGAACACTCAGTCAGTCCGCGTGTCTGTTGCAACTCAAATTAGTCCCCTAGTTATTGAGCTATCTTCATGAAACTTTGCTCATAAGCTTCTTATTTCTGCCCTCTTTAAATAAGTCGGAATGGGCCAGATCGGACTGATATATCGTATAGCTGTCATGGAGCCTACGGCCGATTTTCGTTATATTTCAAGATATAGCTATCAGGCTTATCACATCCAAATCTAAGTGTGTCCCTAATAATAAAGTTCGAAATCGAACTTTTATAACTTATAACGATCAACGATCGGCCTAATGAAGGTTCATGTTGCAATTTTATGGAAACCTGAGTACTATTACATATAGCTGTTAAACAAAAAATCATATAGCTGTTATTCAAACGCATTTTTGAATGAGAACTTTCCAAATTTATTTATATTTTATGACCAACAGATCCTTTACAACACAAAGACATTTCCTCATAACATTTTGTGTTAAGTATATAAGAAATCCAGGTATGTACAAAAGCATTAAAAGGTAGAATTATTTTTTTTCGAAGCAGGTGTTTGATTCATAGCCTTAATCATGTAAAAATCTTGACTTCCTGTACTGTTATAATTGTTCAATAAATACCACAGAAACCAGCAGCAATCCAAATATATTTTATATTTTGTATAACTGGCAAGGGTATGAAACCTTCGGCAAGCCGAAGGTAGCCTTGCTTTTTTTTTTTTTAATTTTTTGTTTTGTGGTTTTTAGTCACTTTGTTTTGTTGGTTTGTTTAAACTCTCTCTAGCTCTCTTGGCTGGGGTTTTGGTTTGGGGTTTTTAAGTCACTTCGTTTTGTTATGTGTGTCTTTCTTATTTTTTCACTGTTTTGTTCTAACACTTAATTGTTGCTGTGTTTTTTCACTTTGTCTTTTTTTGCCGTTTAAGTCACAAAAATAAAAATTGAGTTTGTGTTTTTTATTCACTTTAAAGAGTTATTACGGTTGGTCTAAACGAAAGCGATTTTATGATCGCTGATAACTGGGTTATTTCCCGTTTGGGCGCCAATTAAAAGAAGTCTCTTTATTATTAGAGAAGAATCTTTATTAATTTAATTCGTTTTTTTTTCTAAGTTCGTTTGAACCTTAGGAGAACAAATTCTAAACTGCCTTCTAGGGCAAGCTGCATCGAACCGTGAAGCCGTCGCTGCCGGCTGGAATGCCGGCTGAGTGCTGAGTCGGCGTCTCCAACGGGCGATCAGGCTGCTTGCGCGTGCGAGTTTCGGATTTCGGCTGCAACTTTGTCGCGACGGCATCCGGCGCAACAGCGTTGTCAGCAAACTCAAGCTTGCGCGTGTTAACTTATATAATATAAACTTCTGAGATATTTAAATGGAAAAACTAAGGGCGGGTTACTTTATAACATTAACAAGAAAGCAAGGCTACCTTCGGCTTGCCGAAGGTTTCATACCCTTGCAGTTATACAAAATATAAAATATATTTGGATTGCTGCTGGTTTCTGTGGTATTTATTGAACAATTATAACAGTACAGGAAGTCAAGATTTTTACATGATTAAGGCTATGAATCAAACACCTGCTTCGAAAAAAAATAATTCTACCTTTTAATGCTTTTGTACATACCTGGATTTCTTATATACTTAACACAAAATGTTATGAGGAAATGTCTTTGTGTTGTAAAGGATCTGTTGGTCATAAAATATAAATAAATTTGGAAAGTTCTCATTCAAAAATGCGTTTGAATAACAGCTATATGATTTTTTGTTTAACAGCTATATGTAATAGTACTCAGGTTTCCATAAAATTGCAACATGAACCTTCATTAGGCCGATCGTTGATCGTTATAAGTTATAAAAGTTCGATTTCGAACTTTATTATTAGGGACACACTTAGATTTGGATGTGATAAGCCTGATAGCTATATCTTGAAATATAACGAAAATCGGCCGTAGGCTCCATGACAGCTATACGATATATCAGTCCGATCTGGCCCATTCCGACTTATTTAAAGAGGGCAGAAATAAGAAGCTTATGAGCAAAGTTTCATGAAGATAGCTCAATAACTAGGGGACTAATTTGAGTTGCAACAGACACGCGGACTGACTGATTGTTCCTATAACAGCTATAGAATATAAACGTCTGAGATATTTAAATGGAAAAACTAAGGGCGGGTTACTGTATAACATTAAAAAGTATTGATAATGTGCGGTATTTCCAAAAACAAAACAGGTTTGCATACGAAAACCCTGATTTCAGCCGATTGTTCCTATGGCAGCTATATGTTATAGTGGTCCGATTTTGATACAATTTTGACAGCACATTAAGAACGTAATAGGAATAGGATTTGCCAAATCTTGTTGCAATATCTTGAAAAACAACAAAAATCGGCCGATAGCTTCTATGACAGCTATACGATATATCGGTGCGATCTGGCTCTTTCCGACTTATTTACAGCCTACAGCAATAATAAACTTGTGTGCCAAGTTTCATGAAGATAGCTCAATAACTGGGGGACTAATTTGCGTTGCAACAGACAAACGGACTGACTGATTGTTCCTATAACAGCTATAGAATATAAACGTCTGAGATATTTAAATGGAAAAACTAAGGGTGGGTTACTGTATAACATTAAAAAGTATTGATAATGTTCGGTATTTCCAAAAACAAAACGGGTTTGCATACAAAAACCCTGATTTCAGCCGATTGTTCCTATGGCAGCTATATGTTATAATGGTTCGATTTTGATACAATTTTGACAGCACATTAAAAACGTAATAAGAATAGGATTTGCCAAATCTTGTTGCAATATCTTGAAAAACAACAAAAATCGGCCGATAGCTTCTATGACAGCTATACGATATATCGGTCCGATCTGGCTCGTTCCGACTTATTTACAGCCTACAGCAATAATAAGCTTGTGTGCCAAGTTTCATGAAGATAGCTCAATAACTGGGGGACTAATTTGAGTTGCAACAGACAGACGGACTGACTGATTGTTCCTATAACAGCTATAGAATATAAACATCTGAGATATTTAAATGGAAAAACTAAGGGCTGGTTACTGTATAACATTAAAAAGTATTGATAATGTTCGGTATTTCCAAAAACAAAACGGGTTTGCATACAAAAACCCTGATTTCAGCCGATTGTTCCTATGGCAGCTATATGTTATAATGGTTCGATTTTGATACAATTTTGACAGCACATTAAAAACGTAATAAGAATAGGATTTGCCAAATCTTGTTGCAATATCTTGAAAAACAACAAAAATCGGCCGATAGCTTCTATGACAGCTATACGATATATCGGTCCGATCTGGCTCGTTCCGACTTATTTACAGCCTACAGCAATAAGAAGCTTGTATGCCAAGTTTCATGAAGATAGCTCAAAAACTGAGAGACTAGTTTGCGTTGCAACAGACGGACGGACGGACGGACGGACGGACGGACGGACGGACGGACGGACGGACGGACGGACGGACGGACGGACGGAGGACGGACGGACGGACGGACAGACGGACATCCATTTTTCGACTCCTCTGGTGATGCTGATTCAGAATATATATACTTTATAGGGTCGGAGATGTCTCCTAAGGTGCGTTGCAAACTTCTGGCTAAAATTAATATACCCTCTGCAAGGGTATAAAAAGTATTGATAACGTGCGGTATTTCCAAAAACAAAACAGGTTTGCATACAAAAACCCTGATTTCAGCCGATTGTTCCTATGGCAGCTATATGTTATCTTGAAAAACAACAAAAATCGGCCGATAGCTTCTATGACAGCTATACGATATATCGGTCCGATCTGGCTCGTTCCGACTTTTTTACAGCCTACAGCAATAAGAAGCTTGTGTGCCAAGTTTCATGAAGATAACTCAAAAACTGAGAGACTAGTTTGCGTTGCAACAGACGGACGGACTGACTGATTGTTCCTATAACAGCTATAGAATATAAACGTCTGAGATATTTAAATGGAAAAACTAAGGGCGGGTTACTGTATAACATTAAAAAGTATTGATAATGTGCGGTATTTCCAAAAACAAAACAGGTTTGCATACAAAAACCCTGATTTCAGTCGATTGTTCCTATGGCAGCTATATGTTATAGTAATCCGATTTTGATACAATTTTGACAGAACATTAAAAACGTAATAAGAATAGGATTTGCCAAATCTTGTTGCAATATCTTGAAAAACAACAAAAATCGGCCGATAGCTTCTATGACAGCTATACGATATATCGGTCCGATCTGGCTCGTTCCGACTTATTTACAGCCTACAGCAATAATAAGCTTGTGTGCCAAGTTTCATGAAGATAGCTCAAAAACTGAGAGACTAGTTTGCGTTGCAACAGACGGACGGACGGACGGACGGACGGACAGACGGACATCCATTTTTCGACTCCTCTGGTGATGCTGATTCAGAATATATATACTTTATAGGGTCGGAGATGTCTCCTAAGATGCGTTGCAAACTTCTGGCTAAAATTAATATACCCTCTGCAAGGGTATAATAACAAGTCGGAAAGGCTACAGTCGATTGGACTCGATTGTGATATACCCGCTACAATTCTTCGGAAAAACACGTGCCAAATGTGAACAATGCGTTCTTGCTTTTTATTTCTTTCCGTCTCTAATTTGTTTTGCCTATGCAAGTTCTACTCGATTCTTATTGAATGTTGCCCTTTGCTTTTATTACTTTGCAGTTATAAATTATGCATGTGTGAAAGAGACGCTTATACATACATACATATATGCTGCCTCACAATACATCTCAACATATCTAATTAGATTTGTCGTTTGTTTTTTGTGTTGCTGCTCAATGTCTCTTTCGATTCTAAGTGGCTTTAAATATACTAAAAATTTATTTTGAATTTTGCAACACACATAAAATAAAAAAAACAAGAAAGCAAGGCTACCTTCGGCTTGCCGAAGGTTTCATACCCTTGCAGTTATACAAAATATAAAATATATTTGGATTGCTGCTGGTTTCTGTGGTATTTATTGAACAATTATAACAGTACAGGAAGTCAAGATTTTTACATGATTAAGGCTATGAATCAAACACCTGCTTCGAAAAAAAATAATTCTACCTTTTAATGCTTTTGTACATACCTGGATTTCTTATATACTTAACACAAAATATTATGAGGAAATGTCTTTGTGTTGTAAAGGATCTGTTGGTCATAAAATATAAATAAATTTGGAAAGTTCTCATTCAAAAATGCGTTTGAATAACAGCTATATGATTTTTTGTTTAACAGCTATATGTAATAGTACTCAGGTTTCCATAAAATTGCAACATGAACCTTCATTAGGCTGATCGTTGATCGTTATAAGTTATAAAAGTTCGATTTCGAACTTTATTATTAGGGACACACTTAGATTTGGATGTGATAAGCCTGATAGCTATATCTTGAAATATAACGAAAATCGGCCGTAGGCTCCATGACAGCTATACGATATATCAGTCCGATCTGGCCCATTCCGACTTATTTAAAGAGGGCAGAAATAAGAAGCTTATGAGCAAAGTTTCATGAAGATAGCTCAATAACTAGGGGACTAATTTGAGTTGCAACAGACAGACGGACTGACTGATTGTTCCTATAACAGCTATAGAATATAAACGTCTAAGATATTTAAATGGAAAAACTAAGGGCGGGTTACTGTATAACATTAAAAAGTATTGATAATGTGCGGTATTTCCAAAAACAAAAAACAGGTTTGCATACAAAAACCGTGATTTCAGCCGATTGTTCCTATGGCAGCTATATGTTATAGTGGTTCGATTTTGATATAATTTTGACAGCACATTAAGAACGTAATAAGAATAGGATTTGCCAAATCTTGTTGCAATATCTTGAAAAACAACAAAAATCGGCCGATAGCTTCTATGACAGCTATACGATATATCGGTCCGATCTGGCTCGTTCCGACTTATTTACAGCCTACAGCAATAAGAAGCTTGTATGCCAAGTTTCATGAAGATAGCTCAAAAACTGAGAGACTAGTTTGCGTTGCAACAGACGGACGGACGGACGGACGGACGGACGGACAGACGGACATCCATTTTTCGACTCCTCTGGTGATGCTGATTCAGAATATATATACTTTATAGGGTCGGAGATGTCTCCTAAGGTGCGTTGCAAACTTCTGGCTAAAATTAATATACCCTCTGCAAGGGTATAAATATAAGATATAAAAAAAAATAAATATAAGTCGCCGCGGCACCCAGGAGTTGAACTCCGGACCTCTCGCTTAACAGTCAACTACCATCACCACTCGACAACTGCATTTCTTACGCGATGACCGATAAAATTGCACTATGAATATTTTCGGTGCACATAATTAAAAAAAAAACTTGCCACATAATTAAACAAGTCGGAAAGGCTACAGTCGAGCTGACTCGACTGTGATATACCCGCTACAATTCTTCGGAAAAACACGTGCCAAATGTGAACAATGCGTTCTTGCTTTTTTTTTTTTCCGTCTCTAATTTGTTTTGCCTATGCAAGTTCCACTCGATTCTTATTGGATGTTGCCCTTTGCTTTTATTACTTTGCAGTTATAAATTATGCATGTGTGAAAGAGAAGCCTATACATACATACATATATGCTGCCTCACAATACATCTCAACATATCTAATTAGATTTGTCGTTTGTTTTTTGTGTTGCTGCTCAATGTCTCTTTCGATTCTAAGTGGCTTTAAATATACTAAAAATTTATTTTGAATTTTGCAACACACTATAAAATAAAAATAACAAGTCGGAAAGGCTACAGTCGAGCGGACTCGATTGTGATATACCCGCTACAACTCTTCGGAAAAACACGAGCCAAATGTGAACAATGCGTTCTTGCTTTTTATTTCTTTCCGTCTCTAATTTGTTTTGCCTATGCAAGTTCCACTCGATTCTTATTGGATGTTTCCCTTTGCTTTTATTACTTTGCAGTTATAAATTATGCATGTGTGAAAGAGACGCTTATACATACATACATATATGCTGCCTCACAATACATCTCAACATATCTAATTAGATTTGTCGTTTGTTTTTTGTGTTGCTGCTCAATGTCTCTTTCGATTCTAAGTGGCTTTAAATATACTAAAAATTTATTTTGAATTTTGCAACACACATAAAATAAAAAAAAAATATAAGATATAAAAAAAATTAAATATAAGTCGCCGCGGCACCCAGGAGTTGAACTCCGGACCTCTCGCTTAACAGTCAACTACCATCACCACTCGACCACTGCATTTCTTTCGCAATGACCGATAAAATTGCACTATGAATATTTTCGGTGCACATAATTAAAAAAAAAACTTGCCACATAATTAAACAAGTCGGAAAGGCTACAGTCGAGCTGACTCGACTGTGATATACTTGCTACAATTCTTCGGAAAAACACGTGCCAAATGTGAACAGTGCGTTCTTGCTCTTTATTTCTTTCCGTCTCTAATTTGTTTTGCCTATGCAAGTTCTACTCGATTCTTATTGAATGTTGCCCTTTGCTTTTATTACTTTGCAGTTATAAATTATGCATGTGTGAAAGAGACGCTTATACATACATACATATATGCTGCCTCACAATACATCTCAACATATCTAATTAGATTTGTCGTTTGTTTTTTGTATTGCTGCTCAATGTCTCCTTCGATTCTAAGTGGCTTTAAATATACTAAAAATTTATTTTGAATTTTGCAACACACTATAAAATAAAAATAACAAGTCGGAAAGGCTACAGTCGAGCGGACTAGATTGTGATATACCCGCTACAACTCTTCGGAAAAACACGTGCCAAATGTGAACAATGCGTTCTTGCTTTTTATTTCTTTCCGTCTCTAATTTGTTTTGCCTATGCAAGTTCTACTCGATTCTTATTGAATGTTGCCCTTTGCTTTTATTACTTTGCAGTTATAAATTATGCATGTGTGAAAGAGACGCTTATACATACATACATATATGCTGCCTCACAATACATCTCAACATATCTAATTAGATTTGTCGTTTGTTTTTTGTGTTGCTGCTCAATGTCTCCTTCGATTCTAAGTGGCTTTAAATATACTAAAAATTTATTTTGAATATTGCAACACACTATAAAATAAAACAAGAAAGCAAGGCTACCTTCGGCTTGCCGAAGGTTTCATACCCTTGCAGTTATACAAAATATAAAATATATTTGGATTGCTGCTGGTTTCTGTGGTATTTATTGAACAATTATAACAGTACAGGAAGTCGAGATTTTTACCTGATTAAGGCTATGAATCAAACACCTGCTTCGAAAAAAAATAATTCTACCTTTGTTAATGCTTTTGTATATACCTGGATTTCTTATATACTTAACACAAAATGTTATGAGGAAATGTCTTTGTGTTGTAAAGGATGCGTTGGTCATAAAATCTAAATTTGGAAAGTTCTTATTCAAAAATACGTTTGACAGTTATATGATTTTTTGTTTAACAGCTATATGTAATAGTACTCAGGTTTCCATAAAATTGCAACATGAACCTTCATTAGATCGATCGTTGAGTTCGATTTCGATTTCGAACTTTATTATTAGGGACACACTTAGATTTGGATGTGGTAAGCCTGATAGCTATATCTTGAAATATAAAGAAAATCGGCCGATAGGCTCCATGACAGCTATACGATATATCAGTCCGATCTGACCCGTTCCGACTTATTTAAAGAGGGCAGAAATAAGAAGCTTGTGAGCAAAGTTTCATGAAGATAGCTCAATAACTGGGGGACTAATTTGCGTTGCAACAGACAGACGGACTGACTGATTGTTCCTATAACAGCTATAGAATATAAACGTCTGAGATATTTAAATGGAAAAACTAAGGGCGGGTTACTGTATAACATTAAAAAGTATTGATAATGTGCGGTATTTCCAAAAACAAAACAGGTTTGCATACAAAAACCCTGATTTCAGCCGATTGTTCCTATGGCAGCTATATGTTATAGTGGTCCGATTTTGATACAATTTTGACAGCATATTAAGAACGTAATAAGAATAGGATTTGCCAAATCTTGTTGCAATATCTTGAAAAACAACAAAAATCGGCCGATAGCTTCTATGACAGCTATACGATATATCGTACCGATCTGGCTCATTCCGACTTATTTACAGCCTACAGCAATAATAAGCTTGTGTGCCAAGTTTCATGAAGATAGATCAGTCAACTGGGGGACTAATTTGAGTTGCAACAGACAGACGGACTGACTGATTGTTCTTATAACAGCTATAGAATATAAACGTCTGAGATATTTAAATGGAAAAACTAAGGGCGGGTTACTGTATAACATTAAAAAGTATTGATAATGTGCGGTATTTCCAAAAACAAAACAGGTTTGCATACAAAAACCCTGATTTCAGCCGATTGTTCCTATGGCAGCTACATGTTATAGTGGTCTGATTTTGATACAATTTGACAGCACATTAAGAACGTAATAAGAATAGGATTTGCCAAATCTTGTTGCAATATCTTGAAAAACAACAAAAATTGGCCGATAGCTTCTATGACAGCTATTCGATATATCGTTCCGATCTGGCTCGTTCCGACTTATTTACAGCCTACAGCAATAATAAGCTTGTGTGCCAAGTTTCATGAAGATAGCTCAATAACTGGGGGACTAATTTGAGTTGCAACAGAAAGACGGACTGACTGATTGTTCCTATAACAGCCATAGAATATAAACGTCTGAGATATTTAAATGGAAAAACTAAGGGCGGGTTACTGTATAACATTAAAAAGTATTTATAATGTGCGGTATTTCCAAAAACAAAACAGGTTTGCATACAAAAACCCTGATTTCAGCCGATTGTTCCTATGGCAGCTATATGTTATAGTGGTCTGATTTTGATACAATTTTGACAGCACATTAAGAACGTAATAAGAATAGGATTTGCCAAATCTTGTTGCAATATCTTGAAAAACAACAAAAATCGGCCGATAGCTTCTATGACAGCTATACGATATATCGGTCCGATCTGGCTCGTTCCGACTTATTTACAGCCTACAGCAATAATAAGCTTGTGTGCCAAGTTTCATGAAGATAGATAGTCAACTGGGGGACTAATTTGAGTTGCAACAGACAGACGGACTGTATATATAGAATATAAACGTCTGAGATATTTAAATGGAAAAACTAAGGGCGGGTTACTGTATAACATTAAAAAGTATTGATAATGTGCGGTATTTCCAAAAACAAAACAGGCTTGCATACAAAAACCCTGATTTCAGCCGATTGTTCCTATGGCAGCTATATGTTATAGTGGTCCGATTTTGATACAATTTTGACAGCACATTAAGAACGTAATAAGAATAGGATTTGCCAAATCTTGTTGCAATATCTTGAAAAACAACAAAAATCGGCCGATAGCTTCTATGACAGCTATACGATATATCGTACCGATCTGGCTCGTTCCGACTTATTTACAGCCTACAGCAATAATAAGCTTGTGTGCCAAGTTTCATGAAGATAGATAGTCAACTGGGGGACTAATTTGAGTTGCAACAGACAGACGGACTGTATATATAGAATATAAACGTCTGAGATATTTAAATGGAAAAACTAAGGGCGGGTTACTGTATAACATTAAAAAGTATTGATAATGTGCGGTATTTCCAAAAACAAAACAGGTTGGCATACAAAAACCCTGATTTCAGCCGATTGTTCCTATGGCAGCTACATGTTATAGTGGTCTGATTTTGATACAATTTTGACAGCACATTAAGAACGTAATAAGAATAGGATTTGCCAAATCTTGTTGCAATATCTTGAAAAACAACAAAAATCGGCCGATAGCTTCTATGACAGCTATACGATATATCGTTCCGATCTGGCTCGTTCCGACTTATTTACAGCCTACAGCAATAATAAGCTTGTGTGCCAAGTTTCATGAAGATAGCTCAATAACTGGGGGACTAATTTGAGTTGCAACAGACAGACGGACTGACTGATTGTTCCTATAACAGCCATAGAATATAAACGTCTGAGATATTTAAATGGAAAAACTAAGGGCGGGTTACTGTATAACATTAAAAAGTATTTATAATGTGCGGTATTTCCAAAAACAAAACAGGTTTGCATACAAAAACCCTGATTTCAGCCGATTGTTCCTATGGCAGCTATATGTTATAGTGGTCCGATTTTGATACAATTTTGACAGCACATTAAGAACGTAATAAGAATAGGATTTGCCAAATCTTATTGCAATATCTTGAAAAACAACAAAAATCGGCCGATAGCTTCTATGACAGCTATACGATATATCGGTCCGATCTGGCTCGTTCCGACTTATTTACAGCCTACAGCAATAAGAAGCTTGTATGCCAAGTTTCATGAAGATAGCTCAAAAACTGAGAGACTAGTTTGCGTTGCAACAGACGGACGGACGGACGGACGGACGGACGGACGGACGGACGGACGGACGGACGGACGGACGGACGGACGGACGGACAGACGGACATCCATTTTTCGACTCCTCTGGTGATGCTGATTCAGAATATATATACTTTATAGGGTCGGAGATGTCTCCTAAGGTGCGTTGCAAACTTCTGGCTAAAATTAATATACCCTCTGCAAGGGTATAAAAAAACAAGAAAGCAAGGCTACCTTCGGCTTACCGAAGGTTTCATACCCTTGCAGTTATACAAAATATAAAATATATTTGGATTGCTGCTGGTTTCTGTGGTATTTATTGAACAATTATAACAATACAGGAAGTCAAGATTTTTACCTGATTAAGGCTATGAATTAAACACCTGCTCCGAAAAAAAATAATTCTACCTTTGTAATGCTTTTGTATATACCTGGATTTCTTATATACTTAACACAAAATGTTATGAGGAAATGTCTTTGTAAAGGATCTGTTGGTCATAAAATCTAAATTTGGAAAGTTCTCATTCATAAATGCGTTTGAATAACAGCTTCATGATTTTTTGTTTAACAGCTACATGTAATAGTACTCAGATTTCCATAAAATTGCAACATGAACCTTCATTAGGCCGATCGTTGATCGTTATAAGTTATAAAAGTTCGATTTCGAACTTTATTATTAGGGACACACTTAGATTTGGATGTGGTAAGTCTGATAGCTTTATCTTGAAATATAACGAAAATATGCCGATAGGCTTCATGACAGCTATACGATATATTATCAGTCCGATCTGGCCCGTTCCGACATATTAAAAGAGGGCAGAAATAAGAAGCTTGGGAGAAAAGTTTCATGAAGATAGCTCAATAATAAGGGGGGGACTAATTTGAGTTGCAACAGACAGACGGACTGACTGATTGTTCCTATAACAGCTATATAATATAAACGTCTGAGATATTTAAATGGAAAAACTAAGGGCGGGTTACTGTATAACATTAAAAAGTATTGATAATGTGCGGTATTTCCAAAAACAAAACAGGTTTGCATACAAAAACCCTGATTTCAGCCGATTGTTCCTATGGCAGCTATATGTTATAGTGATCCGATTATACAATTTGATACAATTTTGACGGCACATTAAGAACGTAATAAGAATAAGATTTGCCAAATCTTGTTGCAATATCTTGAAAAACAACAAAAATCGGCCGATAGCTTCTATGACAGCTATACGATATATCGGTCCGATCTGGCTCGTTCCGACTTATTTACAGCCTACAGCAATAATAAGCTTGTGTGCCAAGTTTCATGTAGATAGCTCAATAACTGGGGGACTAATTTGAGTTCCAACATACAGACGGACTGACTGATTGTTCCTATAACAGCTATGTATATAATCTAAACTTCTGAGATATTTAAATGGCAAAACTAAAGGCGGGTTACTTTATAACATTAAATAGTATTGATAATGTGCGGTATTTCCAAAAACAAAACAGGTTTGCATACAAAAACCCTGATTTCAGCCGATTGTTCCTATGGCAGCTATATGTTATAGTGGTCCGATTTTGATATAATTTTGACAGCACATTAAGAACGTAATAAGTATAGGATTTGCCAAATCTTGTTGCAATATCTTGAAAAACAAAAAAAATCGGCCGATAGCTTCTATGACAGCTATACGATATATCGGTCCGATCTGGATCGTTCCGACTTATTTACAGCCTACAGCAATAATAAGCTTGTGTGCCAAGTTTCATGAAGATAGCTCAATAACTTGGGGACTAATTTGCGTTGCAACAGACAGACGGACTGACTGATTGTTCCTATAACAGCTATAGAATATAAACGTCTGAGATATTTAAATGGAAAAACTAAGGGCGGGTTACTGTATAACATTAAAAAGTATTGATAATGTGCGGTATTTCCAAAAACAAAACAGGTTTGCATACAAAAACCCTGATTTCAGCCGATTGTTCCTATGGCAGCTATATGTTAAATTGGTCCGATTTTGATACAATTTTGACAGCACATTAAGAACGTAATAAGAATAGGATTTGCCAAATCTTGTTGCAATATCTTGAAAAACAACAAAAATCGGCCGATAGCTTCTATGACAGCTATACGATATATCAGTCCGATCTGGCTCGTTCCGACTTATTTACAGCCTACAGCAATAAGAAGCTTGTGTGCCAAGTTTCATGAAGATAGCTCAAAAACTGAGAGACTAGTTTGCGTTGCAACAGACGGACGGACGGACGGACGGACGGACGGACAGACGGACATCCATATTTCGACTCCTCTGGTGATGCTGATTCAGAATATATATACTTTATACGGTCGGAGATGTCTCCTAAGGTGCGTTGCAAACTTCTGGCTAAAATTATTATATACCCTTCCAAGTCGGAAAGGATACAGTCGAGCTGACTCGACTGTGATATACCCGCTACAATTCTTCGGAAAAACACGTGCCAAATGTGAACAATGCGTTCTTGCTTTTTATTTCTTTCCGCCTCTAATTTGTTCTGCCAATGCAAAGTTCCACTCGATTCTTATTGGATATTGCCCTTTGCTCTTATTACTTTGCAGTTATAAATTATGCATGTGTGAAAGAGAAGCCTATACATACATACATATATGCTGCCTCACAATACATCTCAACATATCTAATTAGATTTGTCGTTTGTTTTTTGTGTTGCTGCTCAATGTCTCTTTCGATTCTAAGTAGCTTTAAATATACTAAAAATTTATTTTGAATTTTGCAACACACTATAAAATAAAAACAAGAAAGCAAGGCTACCTTCGGCTTGCCGAAGGTTTCATACCCTTGCAGTTATACAAAATATAAAATATATTTGGATTGCTGCTGGTTTCTGTGGTATTTATTGAACAATTATAACAATACAGGAAGTCAAGATTTTTACCTGATTAAGGCTATGAATCAAACACCTGCTTCGAAAAAAAATAATTCTACCTTTTTAATGCTTTTGTATATACCTGGATTTCTTATATACTTAACACAAAATGTTATGAGGAAATGTCTTTGTAAAGGATCTGTTGGTCATAAAATCTAAATTTGGAAAGTTATCATTCAAAAATACGTTTGAATTACAGCTTCATGATTTTTTGTTTAACAGCTACATGTAATAGTACTCAGATTTCCATTAAATTGCAACATGAACCTTCATTAGGCCGATCGTTGATCGTTATAAGTTATAAAAGTTCGATTTCGAACTTTATTATTAGGGACACACTTAGATTTGGATGTGGTAAGCCTGATAGCTATATCTTGAAATATAACGAAAATCGGCCGATAGGCTTCATGACAGCTATACGATATATCAGTCCGCTCTGGCCCGTTCCGACTTATTAAAAGAGGGCAGAAATAAGAAGCTTGTGTGCCAAGTTTCATGAAGATAACTCAAAAACTGAGAGACTAGTTTGCGTTGCAACAGACGGACGGACTGACTGATTGTTCCTATAACAGCTATAGAATATAAACGTCTGAGATATTTAAATGGAAAAACTAAGGGCGGGTTACTGTATAACATTAAAAAGTATTGATAATGTGCGGTATTTCCAAAAACAAAACAGGTTTGCATACAAAAACCCTGATTTCAGTCGATTGTTCCTATGGCAGCTATATGTTATAGTAATCCGATTTTGATACAATTTTGACAGAACATTAAAAACGTAATAAGAATAGGATTTGCCAAATCTTGTTGCAATATCTTGAAAAACAACAAAAATCGGCCGATAGCTTCTATGACAGCTATACGATATATCGGTCCGATCTGGCTCGTTCCGACTTATTTACAGCCTACAGCAATAATAAGCTTGTGTCCCAAGTTTCATGAAGATAGCTCAAAAACTGAGAGACTAGTTTGCGTTGCAACAGACGGACGGACGGACGGACGGACGGACGGACGGACGGACGGACGGACAGACGGACATCCATTTTTCGACTCCTCTGGTGATGCTGATTCAGAATATATATACTTTATAGGGTCGGAGATGTCTCCTAAGATGCGTTGCAAACTTCTGGCTAAAATTAATATACCCTCTGCAAGGGTATAATAACAAGTCGGAAAGGCTACAGTCGATTGGACTCGATTGTGATATACCCGCTACAACTCTTCGGAAAAACACGTGCCAAATGTGAACAATGCGTTCTTGCTTTTTATTTCTTTCCGTCTCTAATTTGTTTTGCCTATGCAAGTTCCACTCGATTCTTATTGGATGTTGCCCTTTGCTTTTATTACTTTGCAGTTATAAATTATGCATGTGTGAAAGAGACGCTTATACATACATACATATATGCTGCCTCACAATACATCTCAACATATCTAATTAGATTTGTCGTTTGTTTTTTGTGTTGCTGCTCAATGTCTCCTTCGATTCTAAGTGGCTTTAAATATACTAAAAATTTATTTTGAATATTGCAACACACTATAAAATAAAACAAGAAAGCAAGGCTACCTTCGGCTTGCCGAAGGTTTCATACCCTTGCAGTTATACAAAATATAAATTATATTTGGATTGCTGGTTTCTGTGGTATTTATTGAACAATTATAACAGTACTGGAAGTCAAGATTTTTACCTGATTAAGGCTATGAATCAAACACCTGCTTCGAAAAAAAATAATTCTACCTTTTTAATGCTCTTGTATATACCTGGATTTCTTATATACTTAACACAAAATGTTATGAGGAAATGTCTTTGTGTTGTAAAGGATCTGTTGGTCATAAAATATAAATAAGTTTGGAAAGTTCTCATTCAAAAATGCGTTTGAATAACAGTTATATGATTTTTTGTTTAACAGCTATATGTAATAGTACTCAGGTTTCCATAAAATTGCAACATGAACCTTCATTAGGCCGATCGTTGATCGTTATAAGTTATAAAAGTTCGATTTCGAACTTTATTATTAGGGACACACTTAGATTTGGATGTGGTAAGCCTGATAGCTATATCTTGAAATATAACGAAAATCGGCCGATAGGCTCCATGACAGCTATACGATATATCAGTCCGATCTGGCCCGTTCCGACTTATTTAAAGAGGGCAGAAATAAGAAGCTTGTGAGCAAAGTTTCGTGAAGATAGCTCAATAACTGGGGGGACTAATTTGCGTTGCAACAGACAGACGGACTGACTGATTGTTCCTATAGCAGCTATATAATATAAATGTCTGAGATATTTAAATGGAAAAACTAAGGGCGGGTTACTGTATAACATTAAAAAGTATTGATAATGTGCGGTATTTCCAAAAACAAAACAGGTTTGCATACAAAAACCCTGATTTCAGCCGATTGTTCCTATGGCAGCTATATGTTATAGTGGTCCGATTTTGATACAATTTTGACAGCACATTAAGAACGTAATAAGAATAAGATTTGCCAAATCTTGTTGCAATATCTTGAAAAACAACAAAAATCGGCCGATAGCTTCTATGACAGCTATACAATATATCGGTCCGATCTGGCTCGTTCCGACTTATTTACAGCCTACAGCAATAAGAAGCTTGTGTGCCAAGTTTCATGAAGATAGCTCAAAAACTGAGAGACTAGTTTGCGGTGCAACAGACGGACGGACTTACTGATTGTTCCTATAACAGCTATAGAATATAAACGTCTGAGATATTTAAATGGAAAAACTAAGGCCGGGTTACTGTATAACATTAAAAAGTATTGATAATGTGCGGTATTTCCAAAAACAAAACAGGTTTGCATACAAAAACCCTGATTTCAGCCGATTGTTCCTATAGCAGCTATATGTTATAGTGGTCCGATTTTGATACAATTTTGACAGCACATTAAAAACGTAATAAGAATAGGATTTGCCAAATCTTGTTGCAATATCTTGAAAAACAACAAAAATCGGCCGATAGCTTCTATGACAGCTATACGATATATCGGTCCGATCTGGCTCGTTCCGACTTATTTACAGCCTACAGCAATAAGAAGCTTGTGTGCCAAGTTTCATGAAGATAACTCAAAAACTGAGAGACTAGTTTGCGTTGCAACAGACGGACGGACGGACGGACGGACGGACGGACGGACAGACGGACATCCATTTTTCGACTCCTCTGGTGATGCTGATTCAGAATATATATACTTTTATAGGGTCGGAGATGTCTCCTAAGGTGCGTTGCAAACTTCTGGCTAAAATTAATATACCCTATGCAAGGGTTTAAAAAAGTTGTCTGCTGCTGGAGTTGAACTCGGGTACTGACATTAGGAAAAACCGACATAAGCACATGGCCACAGTGCAATACTATTTCTTGAATATCTTCCTTATTTATCGGCCGATCTTATTGAAACTTTGTCAACACACATCTCAACATATCTAATTAGATTTGTCGTTTGTTTTTTGTGTTGCTGCTCAATGTCTCTTTCGATTCTAAGTGGCTTTAAATATACTAAAAATTTATTTTGAATTTTGCAACACACTATAAAATAAAAACAAGAAAGCAAGGCTACCTTCGGCTTGCCGAAGGTTTCATACCCCTTGCAGTTATACAAAATATAAATTATATTTGGATTGCTGGTTTCTGTGGTATTTATTGAACAATTATAACAGTACTGGAAGTCAAGATTTTTACCTGATTAAGGCTATGAATCAAACACCTGCTTCGAAAAAAAATAATTCTACCTTTTTAATGCTCTTGTATATACCTGGATTTCTTATATACTTAACACAAAATGTTATGAGGAAATGTCTTTGTGTTGTAAAGGATCTGTTGGTCATAAAATATAAATAAGTTTGGAAAGTTCTCATTCAAAAATGCGTTTGAATAACAGCTACATGATTTTTTGTTTAACAGCTATATGTAATAGTACTCAGATTTCCATAAAATTGCAACATGAACCTTCATTAGGCCGATCGTTGATCGTTATATGTTATAAAAGTTCGATTTCGAACTTTATTATTAGGGACACACTTAGATTTGGATGTGGTAAGCCTGATAGCTATATCTTGAAAAATAACGAAAATCGGCCGATAGGCTTCATGACAGCTATACGATATATCAGTCCGATCTGGCCCGTTCCGACTTATTTAAAGAGGGCAGAAATAAGAAGCTTGTGAGCAAAGTTTCATGAAGATAGCTCAATAACTGGGGGACTAATTTGAGTTGCAACAGACAGTCGGACTGACTGATTGTTCCTATAACAGCTATGTATATAATATAAACTTCTGAGATATTTAAATGGAAAAACTAAGGGCGGGTTACTGTATAACATTAAAAAGTATTGATAATGTGCGGTATTTCCAAAAACAAAACAGGTTTGCATACAAAAACCCTGATTTCAGCCGATTGTTCCGATGACAGCTATATGTTATAGTGGTCCGATTATACAATTTGATACAATTTTGACAGCACATTAAGAACGTAATAAGAATAAGATTTGCCAAATCTTGTTGCAATATCTTGAAAAACAACAAAAATCGGCCGATAGCTTCTATGACAGCTATACGATATATCGGTCCGATCTGGCTCGTTCCGACTTATTTACAGCCTACAGCAATAATAAGCTTGTGTGCCAAGTTTCATGAAGATAGCTCAATAACTGGGGGACTAATTTGAGTTGCAACAGACAGACGGACTGACTGATTGTTCCTATAACAGCTATAGAATATAAACGTCTGAGATATTTAAATGGAAAAACTAAGGGCGGATTACTGTATAACATTAAAAAGTATTGATAATGTTCGGTATTTCCAAAAAACAAAACGGGTTTGCATACAAAAACCCTGATTTCAGCCGATTGTTCCTATGGCAGCTATATGTTATACTGGTTCGATTTTGATACAATTTTGACAGCACATTAAGAACGTAATAAGAATAGGATTTGCCATATCTTGTTGCAATATCTTGAAAAACAACAAAAATCGGCCGATAGCTTCTATGACAGCTATACGATATATCGGTCCGATCTGGCTCGTTCCGACTTATTTACAGCCTACAGCAATAATAAGCTTGTGTGCCAAGTTTCATGAAGATAGCTCAATAACTGGGGGACTAATTTGAGTTGCAACAGACAGACGGACTGACTGATTGTTCCTATAACAGCTATAGAATATAAACGTCTGAGATATTTAAATGGAAAAACTAAGGGCGGGTTACTGTATAACATTAAAAAGTATTGATAATGTGCGGTATTTCCAAAAACAAAACAGGTTTGCATACAAAAACCCTGATTTCAGCCGATTGTTCCTATGGCAGCTATATGTTATAGTGGTCCGATTTTGATACAATTTTGACAGCACATTAAGAACGTAATATGAATAGGATTTGCCAAATCTTGTTGCAATATCTTGAAAAACAACAAAAATCGGCCGATAGCTTCTATGACAGCTATACGATATATCGGTCCGATCTGGCTCGTTCCGACTTATTTACAGCCTACAGCAATAAGAAGCTTGTGTGCCAAGTTTCATGAAGATAGCTCAAAAACTGAGAGACTAGTTTGCGTTGCAACAGACGGACGGACGGACGGACGGACGGACGGACGGACGGACGGACGGACGGACGGACGGACAGACGGACGGACGGACGGACGGACAGACGGACATCCATTTTTCGACTCCTCTGGTGATGCTGATTCAGAATATATATACTTTATAGGGTCGGAGATGTCTCCTAAGGTGCGTTGCAAACTTCTGGCTAAAATTAATATACCCTCTGCAAGGGTATAAAAACAAGAAAAGCAAGGCTACCTTCGGCTTGCCGAAGGTTTCATACCCTTGCAGTTATACAAAATATAAAATATATTTGGATTGCTGCTGGTTTCTGTGGTATTTATTGAACAATTATAACAGTACAGGAAGTCAAGATTTTTACATGATTAAGGCTATGAATCAAACACCTGCTTCGAAAAAAAATAATTCTACCTTTTAATGCTTTTGTACATACCTGGATTTCTTATATACTTAACACAAAATATTATGAGGAAATGTCTTTGTGTTGTAAAGGATCTGTTGGTCATAAAATATAAATAAATTTGGAAAGTTCTCATTCAAAAATGCGTTTGAATAACAGCTATATGATTTTTTGTTTAACAGCTATATGTAATAGTACTCAGGTTTCCATAAAATTGCAACATGAACCTTCATTAGGCTGATCGTTGATCGTTATAAGTTATAAAAGTTCGATTTCTAACTTTATTATTAGGGACACACTTAGATTTGGATGTGATAAGCCTGATAGCTATATCTTGAAATATAACGAAAATCGGCCGTAGGCTCCATGACAGCTATACGATATATCAGTCCGATCTGGCCCATTCCGACTTATTTAAAGAGGGCAGAAATAAGAAGCTTATGAGCAAAGTTTCATGAAGATAGCTCAATAACTAGGGGACTAATTTGCGTTGCAACAGACAGACGGACTGACTGATTGTTCCTATAACAGCTATAGAATATAAACGTCTGAGATATTTAAATGGAAAAACTAAGGGCGGGTTACTGTATAACATTAAAAAGTATTGATAATGTGCGGTATTTCCAAAAACAAAACAGGTTTGCATACAAAAACCCTGATTTCAGCCGATTGTTCCTATGGCAGCTATATGTTATAGTGGTCCGATTTTTAATATAATTTTGACAGCACATTAAGAACGTAATAAGAATAGGATTTGCCAAATCTTGTTGCAATATCTTGAAAAACAACAAAAATCGGCCGATAGCTTCTATGACAGCTATACGATATATCGGTCCGATCTGGCTCGTTCCGACTTATTTACAGCCTACAGCAATAAGAAGCTTGTATGCCAAGTTTCATGAAGATAGCTCAAAAACTGAGAGACTAGTTTGCGTTGCAACAGACGGACGGACGGACGGACGGACAGACGGACAGACGGACATCCATTTTTCGACTCCTCTGGTGATGCTGATTCAGAATATATATACTTTATAGGGTCGGAGATGTCTCCTAAGGTGCGTTGCAAACTTCTGGCTAAAATTAATATACCCTCTGCATGGGTATAAATATAAGATATAAAAAAAAATAAATATAAGTCGCCGCGGCACCCAGGAGTTGAACTCCGGACCTCTCGCTTAACAGTCAACTACCATCACCACTCGACCACTGCATTTCTTACGCGATGACCGATAAAATTGCACTATGAATATTTTCGGTGCACATAATTAAAAAAAAAACTTTCCACATAATTAAACAAGTCGGAAAGGCTACAGTCGAGCTGACTCGACTGTGATATACCCGCTACAATTCTTCGGAAAAACACGTGCCAAATGTGAACAGTGCGTTCTTGCTCTTTATTTCTTTCCGTCTCTAATTTGTTTTGCCTATGCAAGTTCCACTCGATTCTTATTGGATGTTTCCCTTTGCTTTTATTACTTTGCAGTTATAAATTATGCATGTGTGAAAGAGAAGCCTATACATACATACATATATGCTGCCTCACAATACATCTCAACATATCTAATTAGATTTGTCGTTTGTTTTTTTGTGTTGCTGCTCAATGTCTCTTTCGATTCTAAGTGGCTTTAAATATACTAAAAATTTATTTTGAATTTTGCAACACACTATAAAATAAAAACAAGAAAGCAAGGCTACCTTCGGCTTGCCGAAGGTTTCATACCCTTGCAGTTATACAAAATATAAATTATATTTGGATTGCTGGTTTCTGTGGTATTTATTGAACAATTATAACAGTACTGGAAGTCAAGATTTTTACCTGATTAAGGCTATGAATCAAACACCTGCTTCGAAAAAAAATAATTCTACCTTTTTAATGCTCTTGTATATACCTGGATTTCTTATATACTTAACACAAAATGTTATGAGGAAATGTCTTTGTGTTGTAAAGGATCTGTTGGTCATAAAATATAAATAAGTTTGGAAAGTTCTCATTCAAAAATGCGTTTGAATAACAGCTACATGATTTTTTGTTTAACAGCTATATGTAATAGTACTCAGATTTCCATAAAATTGCAACATGAACCTTCATTAGGCCGATCGTTGATCGTTATATGTTATAAAAGTTCGATTTCGAACTTTATTATTAGGGACACACTTAGATTTGGATGTGGTAAGCCTGATAGCTATATCTTGAAAAATAACGAAAATCGGCCGATAGGCTTCATGACAGCTATACGATATATCAGTCCGATCTGGCCCGTTCCGACTTATTTAAAGAGGGCAGAAATAAGAAGCTTGTGAGCAAAGTTTCATGAAGATAGCTCAATAACTGGGGGACTAATTTGAGTTGCAACAGACAGTCGGACTGACTGATTGTTCCTATAACAGCTATGTATATAATATAAACTTCTGAGATATTTAAATGGAAAAACTAAGGGCGGGTTACTGTATAACATTAAAAAGTATTGATAATGTGCGGTATTTCCAAAAACAAAACAGGTTTGCATACAAAAACCCTGATTTCAGCCGATTGTTCCGATGACAGCTATATGTTATAGTGGTCCGATTATACAATTTGATACAATTTTGACAGCACATTAAGAACGTAATAAGAATAAGATTTGCCAAATCTTGTTGCAATATCTTGAAAAACAACAAAAATCGACCGATAGCTTCTATGACAGCTATACGATATATCGGTCCGATCTGGCTCGTTCCGACTTATTTACAGCCTACAGCAATAATAAGCTTGTGTGCCAAGTTTCATGAAGATAGCTCAATAACTGGGGGGACTAATTTGAGTTGCAACAGACAGACGGACTGACTGATTGTTCCTATAACAGCTATAGAATATAAACGTCTGAGATATTTAAATGGAAAAACTAAGGGCGGATTACTGTATAACATTAAAAAAGTATTGATAATGTTCGGTATTTCCAAAAACAAAACGGGTTTGCATACAAAAACCCTGATTTCAGCCGATTGTTCCTATGGCAGCTATATGTTATACTGGTTCGATTTTGATACAATTTTGACAGCACATTAAGAACGTAATAAGAATAGGATTTGCCATATCTTGTTGCAATATCTTGAAAAACAACAAAAATCGGCCGATAGCTTCTATGACAGCTATACGATATATCGGTCCGATCTGGCTCGTTCCGACTTATTTACAGCCTACAGCAATAATAAGCTTGTGTGCCAAGTTTCATGAAGATAGCTCAATAACTGGGGGACTAATTTGAGTTGCAACAGACAGACGGACTGACTGATTGTTCCTATAACAGCTATAGAATATAAACGTCTGAGATATTTAAATGGAAAAACTAAGGGCGGGTTACTGTATAACATTAAAAAGTATTGATAATGTGCGGTATTTCCAAAAACAAAACAGGTTTGCATACAAAAACCCTGATTTCAGCCGATTGTTCCTATGGCAGCTATATGTTATAGTGGTCCGATTTTGATACAATTTTGACAGCACATTAAGAACGTAATATGAATAGGATTTGCCAAATCTTGTTGCAATATCTTGAAAAAGAACAAAAATCGGCCGATAGCTTCTATGACAGCTATACGATATATCGGTCCGATCTGGCTCGTTCCGACTTATTTACAGCCTACAGCAATAAGAAGCTTGTGTGCCAAGTTTCATGAAGATAGCTCAAAAACTGAGAGACTAGTTTGCGTTGCAACAGACGGACGGACGGACGGACGGACGGACGGACGGACGGACGGACAGACGGACGGACGGACGGACGGACAGACGGACATCCATTTTTCGACTCCTCTGGTGATGCTGATTCAGAATATATATACTTTATAGGGTCGGAGATGTCTCCTAAGGTGCGTTGCAAACTTCTGGCTAAAATTAATATACCCTCTGCAAGGGTATAATAACAAGTCGGAAAGGCTACAGTCGAGCGGACTCGATTGTGATATACCCGCTACAACTCTTCGGAAAAACACGAGCCAAATGTGAACAATGCGTTCTTGCTTTTTATTTCTTTCCGTCTCTAATTTGTTTTGCCTATGCAAGTTCCGATTTTCGTTATATTTCAAGATATAGCTATCAGGCTTACCACATCCAAATCTAAGTGTGTCCCTTATAATATAGTTCGAAATCGAACTTTTATAACTTATAACGATCAACGATCGGCCTAATGAAGGTTCATGTTGCAATTTTATGGAAATCTGAGTACTATTACATATAGCTGTTAAACAAAAAATCATGTAGCTGTTATTCAAACGCATTTTTGAATGAGATCTTTCCAAATTTATTTATATTTTATGACCAACAGATCCTTTACAACACAAAGACATATCCTCATAACATTTTGTGTTAAGTATATAAGAAATCCAGGTATATACAAAAGCATTAAAAGCATTTTTTTTCGAAGCAGGTGTTTGATTCATAGCCTTAATCATGTAAAAATCTTGACTTCCTGTACTGTTATAATTGTTCAATAAATACCACAGAAACCAGCAGCAATCCAAATATATTTTATATTTTGTACAACTGCAAGAGTATGAAACCTTCGGCAACCCAAAGGTAGCCTTGCTTTCTTGTTTATACATGTGATAAAAGCCACCATGCGGGTGTGTTGGCAAAGTTTCAATAAGATCGGCCGAGAAATAAGGAAGATATATATGGGCACAGAAAATATTCATAGTGCAATTTTATCGGTCATCGCGTAAGAAATGCAGTGGTCGAGTGGTGATGGTAGTTGACTGTTAAGCGAGAGGTCCGGAGTTCAACTCCTGGGTGCCGCGGCGACTTATATTTATTTTTTTGTATCTTATATTTTTTATACCCTTGCAGAGGGTATATTAATTTTAGCCAGAAGTTTGCAACGCACCTTAGGAGACATCTCCGACCCTATAAAGTATATATATTCTGAATCAGCATCACCAGAGGAGTCGAAAAATGGATGTCCGTCTGTCCGTCCGTCCGTCCGTCTGTTGCAACGCAAACTAGTCCCTCAGTTTTTGAGCTATCTTCATGAAACTTGGCACACAAGCTTCTTATTGCTGTAGGCTGTAAATAAGTCGGAACGAGCCAGATCGGACCGATATATCGTATAGCTGTCATAGAAGCTATCGGCCGATTTTTGTTGTTTTTCAAGATATTGCAACAAGATTTGGCAAATCTATCAAGATATTCAACAAGATTTGCAAAATTCTTATTACGTTCTTAATGTGCTGTCAAAATTGTATCAAAATCGGACCACTATAACATATAGCTGCCATAGGAACAATCGGCTGAAATCAGGGTTTTTGTATGCAAACCTGTTTTGTTTTTGGAAATACCGCACATTATCAATACTTTTTAATGTTATACAGTAACCCGCCCTTAGTTTTTCCATTTAAATATCTCAGACGTTTATATTCTATAGCTGTTATAGGAACAATCAGTCAGTCCCGTCTGTCTGTTGCAACTCAAATTAGTCCCCCAGTTATTGAGCTATCTTCATGAAACTTGGCACACAAGCTTCTTATTGCTGTAGGCTGTAAATAAGTCGGAACGAGCCAGATCGGACCGATATATCGTATAGCTGTCATAGAAGCTATCGGCCGATTTTTTGTTGTTTTTCAAGATATTGCAACAAGATTTGGCAAATCCTATTCTTATTACGTTCTTAATGTGCTGTCAAAATTGTATCAAAATCGGACCACTATAACATATAGCTGCCATAGGAACAATCGGCTGAAATCAGGGTTTTTGTATGCAAACCTGTTTTGTTTTTGGAAATACCGCACATTATCAATACTTTTTAATGTTATACAGTAACCCGCCCTTAGTTTTTCCATTTAAATATCTCAGACGTTTATATTCTATAGCTGTTATAGGAACAATCAGTCAGTCCGTCTGTCTGTTGCAACTCAAATTAGTCCCCCAGTTATTGAGCTATCTTCATGAAACTTGGCACACAAGCTTATTATTGCTGTAGGCTGTAAATAAGTCGGAACGAGCCAGATCGGACCGATATATCGTATAGCTGTCATAGAAGCTATCGGCCGATTTTTGTTGTTTTTCAAGATATTGCAACAAGATTTGGCAAATCCTATTCTTATTACGTTCTTAATGTGCTGTCAAAATTGTATCAAAATCGGACCACTATAACATATAGCTGCCATAGGAACAATCGGCTGAAATCAGGGTTTTTGTATGCAAACCTGTTTTGTTTTTGGAAATACCGCACATTATCAATACTTTTTAATGTTATACAGTAACCCGCCCTTAGTTTTTCCATTTAAATATCTCAGACGTTTATATTCTATAGCTGTTATAGGAACAATCAGTCAGTCCGTCTGTCTGTTGCAACTCAAATTAGTCCCCCAGTTATTGAGCTATCTTCATGAAACTTGGCACACAAGCTTCTTATTGCTGTAGGCTGTAAATAAGTCGGAACGAGCCAGATCGGACCGATATATCGTATAGCTGTCATAGAAGCTATCGGCCGATTTTTTTTGTTTTTCAAGATATTGCAACAAGATTTGGCAAATCTATTCTTATTACGTTCTAATTCATTCTTATTACGTTCTTAATGTGCTGTCAAAAATTGTATCAAAATCGGACCACTATAACATATAGCTGCCATAGGAACAATCGGCTGAAATCAGGGTTTTTGTATGCAAACCTGTTTTGTTTTTTGGAAATACCGCACATTATCAATACTTTTTAATGTTATACAGTAACCCGCCCTTAGTTTTTCCATTTAAATATCTCAGACGTTTATATTCTATAGCTGTTATAGGAACAATCAGTCAGTCCGTCTGTCTGTTGCAACTCAAATTAGTCCCCCAGTTATTGAGCTATCTTCATGAAACTTGGCACACAAGCTTATTATTGCTGTAGGCTGTAAATAAGTCGGAACGAGCCAGATCGGACCGATATATCGTATAGCTGTCATAGAAGCTATCGGCCGATTTTTGTTGTTTTTCAAGATATTGCAACAAGATTTGGCAAATCCTATTCTTATTACGTTCTTAATGTGCTGTCAAAATTGTATCAAAATCGGACCACTATAACATATAGCTGCCATAGGAACAATCGGCTGAAATCAGGGTTTTTGTATGCAAACCTGTTTTGTTTTTGGAAATACCGCACATTATCAATACTTTTTAATGTTATACAGTAACCCGCCCTTAGTTTTTCCATTTAAATATCTCAGACGTTTATATTCTATAGCTGTTATAGGAACAATCAGTCAGTCCGTCTGTCTGTTGCACACGCAAATTAGTCCCCCAGTTATTGAGCTATCTTCATGAAACTTGGCACACAAGCTTATTATTGTTTTGTAGGCTGTAAATAAGTCGGAACGAGCCAGATCGGACCGATATATCGTATAGCTGTCATAGAAGCTATCGGCCGATTTTTGTTGTTTTTCAAGATATTGCAACAAGATTTGGCAAATCCTATTCTTATTACGTTCTTAATGTGCTGTCAAAATTGTATCAAAATCGGACCACTATAACATATAGCTGCCATAGGAACAATCGGCTGAAATCAGGGTTTTTGTATGCAAACCTGTTTTGTTTTTGGAAATACCGCACATTATCAATACTTTTTAATGTTATAAAAGATACCCCCCCTTGGTTTTTCCATTTAAATATCTCAGACGTTTATATTCTATAGCTGTTATAGGAACAATCAGTCAGTCCGTCTGTCTGTTGCAACTCAAATTAGTCCCCCAGTTATTGAGCTATCTTCACGAAACTTGGCACACAAGCTTATTATTGCTGTAGGCTGTAAATAAGTCGGAACGAGCCAGATCGCACCGATATATCGTATAGCTGTCATAGAAGCTATCGGCCGATTTTTGTTGTTTTTCAAGATATAGCTATGAGGCTTACCACATCCAAATCTAAGTGTGTCCTTAATAATAAAGTTCGAAATCGAACTTTTATAACTTATAACGATCAACGATCGGCCTAATGAAAGGTTCATGTTGCAATTTTATGGAAACCTGAATATTATTACATGTAGCTGTTAAACAAAAAATCATATAGCTGTTATTCAAACGTATTTTTGAAT
>JAECXD010000158.1:0-59239 GCA_018151445.1 Zaprionus inermis | reverse complement strand
AACAATTTTAAACATTGGTTTTTTTGAGAAAATCGATCGGATTTTGAAAACAAACATTTTTAAAAATTTCTAAAATATGCGATACACTTTTCAATCATTTTAAACATAGACTTTGGCGAAAATCTAACGGCTGTTGACAATAATAAAATTTTTATAAATTTTTGAAAAATACGTAAAGATTTATAAAAATTTTGAAAAATTGTTTACACTTTTCAGTAATTTTATAATTTCACTTTTGCAAAAATCAAACGGCTTTTGACAAAAAAATTGGTGTTTTCAAAATTTAAAAATATGCGTTACACTTTTCAATTATTTTAAACATAAAGTTTGGCGAAAATCTAACGGTTGTTGACAAAAAAAAAAATTTTTATAATTTTGAAAAATACGTAAAGATTTATAAAAATTTTGAAAAATTGTTTACACTTTTCAGTAATTTTATAATTTCACTTTTGCAAAAATCAAACGGCTTTTGACAAAAAAATTGGTTTTTCAAAATTTAAAAATATGCGTTACACTTTTCAATTATTTTAAACATAAACTTTGGCGAAAATTTAACGGCTGTTGACAAAAATAAAATTTGGAAAAATTTGTTACACTTTCAAATAATTTAAATAGCAGATTTTTGTAACGCTATTTAACAAAAAAAAATTGATAAAATTTTGAAAAATTGTTTACAATTTTCAGTAATATTATATGTCCACTTTTGCAAAAATCTAACGGCTTTTGACAAAAATAAAATTTTGAAAAATGTTTTACACTTTCAAATAATTTAAAGAGTAGATTTTTGTAACGGTATTTAACAAAAAAAATTTATAAAAATTTTGAAAAATTGTTTACACTTTTCAGTAATTTTATAATTTCGCTTTTGCAAAAATCAAACGGCTTTTGACAAAAAAAATTGTTTTTCAAAATTTAAAAATATGCTGTACACTTTTCAATTATTTTAAACATCGACTTTGGCGAAAATCTAACGGATGTTGACAAAAATAAAATATTGATCATTTTGAAAAATACGTAACACTTCTTAACAATTTTAAACATTGTTTTTTTTGAGAAAATCAATCGGTTTTTGAAAACAAAAATTTTTAAAAATTTCAAAATATGCGTTACACTTTTCAATTATTTTAAACATCGACTTTGGCGAAAATCTAACGGCTGTTGACAAAAATACAATTTTAATAATTTTGAAAAATGCGTTACACTTCTTAACAATTTTAAACGTTGGTTTTTTGAGAAAATCGATCGGTTTTTGAAAACAAAACTTTTTAAAAATTTCTAAATATGCGTTACACTTTTCAATTATTTAAACATAAACTTTGGCGAAAATTTAACGGCTGTTGACAAAAATAAAATTTGGAAAAATTTGTTACACTTTCAAATAATTTAAATAGCAGATTTTTGTAACGCTATTTAACAAAAAAAAATTGATAAAATTTTGAAAAATTGTTTACAATTTTCAGTAATATTATATGTCCACTTTTGCAAAAATCTAACGGCTTTTGACAAAAATAAAATTTTGAAAAATGTTTTACACTTTCAAATAATTTAAAGAGTAGATTTTTGTAACGGTTTTTAACAAAAAAATATTATAAAAATTTTGAAAAATTGTTTACACTTTTCTGTAAAATTATATGTCCACTTTTGCAAAAATCAAACGGCTTTTGACAAAAAAAATTGTTTTTCAAAATTTAAAAATATGCTGTACACTTTTCAATTATTTTAAACGTCGACTTTGGCGAAAATCTAACGGCTGTTGACAAAAATAAAATATTGATCATTTTGAAAAATACGTAACACTTCTTAATAATTTTAAACATTAATTTTTTTTAGGAAATCGATCTGATTTTGAAAAACAAAAATTTTTAAAAATTTCTAAATATGCGATACACTTTTCAATTATTTTAAACATAGACTTTGGCGAAAATCTAACGGCTGTTGACAAAAATAAAATTTTGATAATTTTGAAAAATACGTAACGCTTCTTAACAATTTTAAACGTTGGTTTTTTGAGAAAATCAATCGATTTTTGAAAACAAAATTTTTTAAAAATTTCAAAATATGCGTTACACTTTTCAATTATTTTAAACGTCGACTTTGGCGAAAATCTAACGGCTATTGACAAAAATACAATTTTAATAATTTTGAAAAATACGTAACACTTCTTAACAATTTTAAACGTTGGTTTTTTGAGAAAATCGATCGGTTTTTGAAAACAAAAATTTTTGAAAATTTAAAAATATTCGTTACACTTTTCAATTATTTTAAACGTCGAACTTGGCAAAATCTAACGGCTGTTGACAAAAAATAAAATTTGAAAAAATTTGTTACACTTTCAAATAATTTAAATAGTAGATTTTTGTAACGCTATTTAACCAAAAAAAATTTATAAAATTTTGAAAAATTGTTTACAATTTTCAGTAATAATATATGTCCACTTTTGCAAAAATCTAACGGCTTTTGACAAAAATAAAATTTTGAAAAATGTTTTACACTTTTAAATAATTTAAAAAGTAGATTTTAAAATGTAACGGTTTTGTACAAAAAAAATATTATAAAAATTTTGAAAAATTGTTTACACTTTTCAGTAATATTATATGTCCACTTTTGCAAAAATCAAACGGCTTTTGACAAAAAAAACATTTTTCAAAATTTAAAAATATGCTGTACACTTTTCAATTATTTTAAACGTCGACTTTGGCGAAAATTTAACGGCTGTTGACAAAAATAAAATATTGATTATTTTGAAAAATACGTAACACATCTTAACAATTTTAAACATTGGTTTTTTTGAGAAAAGCAATCTGATTTTGAAAACAAAAATTTTTAAAAATTTCTAAATATGCGATACACTTTTCAATTATTTTAAACATAGACTTTGGCGAAAATGTAACGGCTGTTGACAAAAATAAAATTTTGATAATTTTGAAAAATACGTAACGCTTCTTAACAATTTTAAACGTTGTTTTTTTGAGAAAATCAATCGGTTTTTGAAAACAAAAATTTTTAAAAATTTCAAAATATGCGTTACACTTTTCAATTATTTTAAACGTCGACTTTGGCGAAAATTTAACGGCTGTTGACAAAATCACAATATTAATAATTTTGAAAAATACGTAACACTTCTTAACAATTTTAAACGTTGATTTTTGGAGAAAATCGATTGGTTTTTGAACACAAAAATTTTTGAAAATTTCAAAATATTCGTTAATCGACGGTTTTGGCAAAATCTAACGGCTGTTGACAAAACTAAAATTTTGAAAAATGCGTTACACTTTTAAATAATTTAAGACGTAGATTTTTTTACCGGTATTTGACAAACAAAATTTTTGAAAATTTTGAATAATTTTTACACTTTTCAGTAATTTTATATGTCCACTTTTGCAAAAATCTAACGGCTTTTGACAAAAGAAAAATTTCAAAATTTAAAAATTTGCTTTACACTTTTCAAATATTTTAAACGTCGACTTTGGCGAAAATCTAACGGCTGTTGACAAAAATAAAATATTCATCATTTTGAAAATTACTTTACACTTCTTAACAATTTTAAACATTGGTTTTTTTGAGAAAATCGATCGGATTTTGAAAACAAAAATTTTTAAAAATTTTAAAATATGCGTTACACTTTTTGAATTATTTTAAACGTCGACTTTGGTGAAAATCTAACAGCTGTTGACAAAAAAAAAATTTTGTAAAATGCGTTACACTTTTAAATAATTTAAAACGTAGATTTTTGCAAAAATGTAACGGTATTTGACAACAATATTTTTGAAATTGTTGAAAAATTTTTTACACTTTTCAGTAATATTATATGTCCACTTTTGCAAAAATCTAACGGATTTTGACAAAAAAAATGTTTTCAAAATTTCAAAATATGCGTTACACTTTTAAATTATTTTAAAACGTCGATTTTGGTGAAAATCTAACGGCTGTTGACAAATATAAAATATTGATCATTTTGAAAAATACGTAACACTTCTTAACAATTTTAAACATTGGTTTTTTTGAGAAAATCGATCGGATTTTGAAAACAAAAATTTTTAAAAATTTCTAAATATGAAAAAAATTTAAAAATTTAAAAATATGCGTTACACTTTTCAATTATTTTAAACGTCGACTTTGGTGAAAATCTAACGGCTGTTGACAAAAAAAAAATTTATCATTTTTTGAAAAATACGTAACACTTCTTAACAATTTTAAACATTGGTTTTTTTGAGAAAAAACGCATAAAATATTTAAAAAATTAAAAATTTCTAAAAATGCGTTACACTTTTCAATTATTTTAAACATAGACTTTGGCAAAAATCTAACGGCTGTTGACAAAAATAAAATTTTGATAATTTTGAAAAATACGTAAAGCTTAACAATTTTAAACGTTGGTTTTTTGAGAAAATAAACATCTTCACTTTTCAATTATTTTAAACGTCGACTTTGGCGAAAATCAAACGTCGGTTTTTGAAAAATCGATCGGATTTTTGAAAACAAAAATTTTTGAAAATTTGAAAAATATGCATTACACTTTTCAATTATTTTAAACGTCGACTTTTGCAAAATCTAACGGCTGTTGACAAAAATAAAATTTTGAAAAATGCGTTACACTTTTAAATAATTTAAAACGTCGATTTTTGCAAAATGTAACGGTATTTAACAAAAAAATTTTTTTTTTAAATTTTGAAAATTTTGTTACACTTTTCAGTAATATTATATGTCCACTTTTGCAAAAATCTAACGGCTTTTGACAAAAAAAAAATTTTCAAAATTTAAAAATATGCGTTACACTTTTCAATTATTTTAAACGTCGACTTTGGCGAAAATCTAACGGCTGTTGACAAAAATAAAATTTTGATTATTTTGAAAAAATACGTAACACTTCTTAACAATTTTAAACGTTGGTTTTTTTGAGAAAATCTATCGGTTTTTGAAAAACAAACATTTTTTAAAATTTAAAAATATGCGTTACACTTTTCAATTATTTTAAACGTCGACTTTGGCGAAAATCTAACGGCTGTTGACAAAAATAAAAATTTTGATAATTTTGAAAAATACGTAACACTTCATAACAATTTTAAACATTGGTGTTTTGAGAAAATCTATCGGTTTTTGAAAAATTTTTAAAAATTTAAATGCGTTACACTTTTCAATTATTTTAAACGTCGACTTTGGCGAAAATATGACGGCTGTTGACAAGAAGAAAATTTTGATAAATGCTTTACACTTTTAAATAATTTAAAACGTCGATTTTTGCAAAAATGTAACGATATTTGACAAAAAATTTTTTTTTTTTAAATTTTGAAAATTTTTTTACACTTTTCAGTAATATTATTTGTCCACTTCTGCAAAAATCTAACGGATTTTTATAAAAAAACTTTTTTCAAAATTTGAAAATATGCGTTACACTTTTAAATAATTTAAAACGTCGATTTTTGCAAAAATCTAATGGTATTTGACAAAAAATTTTTATTTGGAAAATTTTTTTACACTTTTCATTAATATTATATGTCCATTTTTGAAAAAATCTAACGGCTTTTGACAAATCAAAAAATATTCAAAATTTAAAAATATGCATTACACTTTTCAATTATTTTAAACGTCGACTTTGGCGAAAATCTAACGGCTGTTGACAAAAAAAAAAATTCAAAATTTAAAAATATGCGATACACTTTTTAATTATTTTAAACGTCGACTTTGGCGAAAATCTAACGGCTGTTGACAAAAATAAAATTTTGAAAAATGGGTTACACTTTTAAATAATTTAAAACGTCAATTTTTGCAAAAAATGTAACGATATTTGACAAAAAATTTTTTTTTAAAATTTTGAAAATTTTTTTTACACTTTTCAGTAATATTATTTGTCCACTTTTGCAAAAATCTAACGGCTTTTAACAAAAAAAACTTTTTCAAAATTTAAAAATATGCGTTACACTTTTTAATAATTTAAAACTTAGATTTTTGCAAAAATGTAACGGTATTTGACAAAATTTTTTTGGAAAATTTTGAAAAATTTTTACACATTTTAATTAATTTTATATGTCCACTTTTGCAAAAATCTAACGGCTTTTTGACAAAAAAAATATATTTTACAAAATTAAAAAATATATTTTACACTTTTCAATTATTTTTAAAGTCGACTTCGGCAAAAATCTAACGGCTGTTGACAAAAATAAAATTTTGATAATTTTGAAAAATACGTTACACTTCATAACAATTTTAAACGTTGGTTTTTTGAAAATTTTAAAAATAATGAGTTACACTTTTCAATTATTTTAAACGTCGAATTGTGCCAAAATCTAACGGCTGTTGACAAAAGTAAAATTTTGAAAAATGGGTTACACTTTTAAATAATTTAAAACGTTGATTTTTGCAAAAATGTAACGATTTTGACCAAATTTTTTTTGTTAAATTTTGAAAATTTTTGTACACTTTTCATTTATTTTATATGTCCACTTTTGCAAAAATCTAACGGCTTTTGACAAAAAAAAATATACAAAATTTAAAAATATAAATTTTGAAAATTTTGTTACACTTTTCAGTAATATTATTTGTCCACTTTTGCAAAAATCTAACGGCTTTAAAAAAAAAAAAATTTTTCAAAATTTAAAAATATGCGTTCCACTTTTCAATTATTTTAAACGTCGACTTTGGCGAAAATCTAACGGATGTTGACAAAAGTAAAAGTTTGAAAAATGCGTTACATTTTTAAATAATTTAAAACGTCGATTTTTGCAAAAATGTAACGATATTTTACAAACATTTTTTTTTTAAATTTGAAAAAGTTTTTACACTTTTCAGTAATATAATTGTCAACTTTTGCAAAAATCTAACGGCTTTTAACAAAAAAAACTTTTTCAAAATGTAAAAATATGCGTTACACTTTTAAATAATTTAAAACGTCGATTTTTGTAAAAATGTAACGGTATTTGACAAAATTTTCTATCGGTTTTTGAAAACAAAAAATTTTAATAATTTCTAAAAATGCGTTACACATTTCAAAAATTTTAAACGTCGACTTTTGCGAAAATCTAACAGCTGTTGACAAAAAAAAAAATTGATCATTTTGAAAAATGCGTCACACTTTTAAATAATTTTAAACGTCGATTTTTGCAAAAATTTAACGATGATTTAACAAAATTTTTTTGGAAAATTTTGAAAAATTGTTTACACTTCTCATTAAATTTAAATGTCCACTTTTGCAAAAATCTAACGGCTTTTGACAAAAAAAAATATATTCAAAATTTAAAAATATGCGTTACACTTTTCAATTATTTTAAACGTCGACTTTGGCGAAAATATGACGGCTGTTGACAAAAAAAAATAATTGATTATTTTGAAAAATTTTGCAAAAATGTAATGGTATTTGAATTAAAAATTTGTTTGAAAATTTTGAACATTTTTTTACATTTTTCAGTAATTATAAATGTCCACTTTTGCAAAAAATTAACGGCTTTTGATAAAAAAATTTTTTTTCAAAATTTAAAAATATGCTGTTACACTTTTCAATTATTTTAAACGTCGACTTTGGCGAAAATCTAACGGCTGTTGACAAAAATAAAATATTGATCATTTTGAAAAATACGTAACACTTCTTAACAATTTTAAACATTGGTTTTTTTGAGAAAATCGATGGGATTTTGAAAACAAAAATTTTTAAAAATTTCTAAATATGCAAATATACATTGTATTTTGAAAACAAAAATTTTTAAAAATTTAAAAATATGCGTTACACTTTTCAATTATTTTAAACGTCGACTTTGGTGAAAATCTAACGGCTGTTGACAAAAATAAAATATTGATCATTTTGAAAAATACGTAACACTTCTTAACAATTTTAAGCATTGTTTTTTTTGAGAAAATCGATCGGATTTTGAAAACAAAAATTTTTAAAAATTTAAAAATATGCGTTACACTTTTCAATTATTTCAAACGTCGACTTTGGCAAAATCTAACGGCTGTTGACAAAAATAAAATTTTGAAAAATGCGTTACACTTTTAAATAATTTAAAACGTCGATTTTTGCAAAAATGTAACGATATTTGACAAAAAAATTTTTTTTAAATTTTGAAAATTTTTTTACACTTTTCATTAATTTTATATGTCCACTTTTGCAAAAATCAAACGGCTTTTGACAAAAAAAAAATATACAAAATTTAAAAATATAAATTTTGAAAATTTTGTTACACTTTTCAGTAATATTATTTGTCCACTTTTGCAAAAATCTAACGGCTTTTAAAAAAAAAAAACTTTTTCAAAATTTAAAAATATGCGTTCCACTTTTCAATTATTTTAAACGTCGACTTTGGCGAAAATCTAACGGATGTTGACAAAAAGTAAAAGTTTGAAAAATGCGTTACATTTTTAAATAATTTAAAACGTCGATTTTTGCAAAAATGTAACGATATTTTACAAACATTTTTTTTTTTAAATTTGAAAAAGTTTTTACACTTTTCAGTAATATAATTTGTCAACTTTTGCAAAAAATCTAACGGCTTTTAACAAAAAAAACTTTTTCAAAATGTAAAAATATGCGTTACACTTTTAAATAATTTAAAACGTCGATTTTTGTAAAAATGTAACGGTATTTGACAAAATTTTCTATCGGTTTTTGAAAACAAAAAAATTTTAATAATTTCTAAAAATGCGTTACACTTTTCAAAAATTTTAAACGTCGACATTTGCGAAAATCTAACAGCTGTTGACAAAAATAAAATTTTGAAAAATGCGTCACACTTTTAAATAATTTACAACGTCGATTTTTGCAAAAATTTAACGATATTTAACAAAATTTTTTTTGAAAATTTTGAAAAATTGTTTACACTTCTCATTAAATTTAAATGTCCACTTTTGCAAAAATCTAACGGCTTTTGACAAAAAAAAAATATTCAAAATTTAAAAATATGCGTTCCACTTTTCAATTATTTTAAACGTCGACTTTGGCGAAAATATGACGGCTGTTGACAAAAAAAAAATATTGATTATTTTGAAAAATTTTGCAAAAATGTAATGGTATTTGAATTAAAAATTTGTTTGAAAATTTTGAACATTTTTTTACATTTTTCAGTAATTATAAATGTCCACTTTTGCAAAAAATTAACGGCTTTTGATAAAAAATTTTTTTTTTCAAAATTTAAAAATATGCTGTACACTTTTCAATTATTTTAAACATCGACTTTGGCGAAAATCTAACGGCTGTTGACAAAAATAAAATATTGATCATTTTGAAAAATACGTAACACTTCTTAACAATTTTAAACATTGGTTTTTTTGAGAAAATCGATGGGATTTTGAAAACAAAAATTTTTAAAAATTTCTAAATATGCAAATATACATTGTATTTTGAAAACAAAAATTTTTAAAAATTTAAAAATATGCGTTACACTTTTCAATTATTTTAAACGTCGACTTTGGTGAAAATCTAATGGCTGGTGACAAAAATAAAATATTGATCATTTTGAAAAATACGTAACACTTCTTAACAATTTTAAACATTGTTTTTTTTGAGAAAATCGATCGGATTTTGAAAACAAAAATTTTTAAAAATTTAAAAATATGCGTTACACTTTTCAATTATTTCAAACGTCGACTTTGGCAAAATCTAACGGCTGTTGACAAAAATAAAATTTTGAAAAATGCGTTACACTTTTAAATAATTTAAAACGTCGATTTTTGCAAAAATGTAACAATATTTGACAAAAAAATTTTTTTTTTAAATTTTGAAAATTTTTTTACACTTTCCATTAATTTTATATGTCCACTTTTGCAAAAATCAAACGGCTTTTGACAAAAAAAAAAATTTTTAAATTTAAAAATTTGCTTTACACTTTTCAAATATTTTAAACGTCGACTTTGGCGAAAATCTAATGGCTGTTGACAAAAATAAAATTTTGATAATTTTGAAAAATAGGTAAAGCTTCGTAACAATTTTAAACGTTGGTTTTTTGAGAAAATCTATCGGTTTTTGAAAACAAACATTTTTGAAAATTGAAAAATATGCGTTATACTTTTCAATTATTTTAAACGTCGACTTTGGCGAAAATCTAACGGCTGTTGACAAAAATAAAATTTTGATAATTTTGAAATATACGTAACATTTCATAACAATTTTAAACGTTGGTGTTTTGAGAAAATCTATCGGTTTTTGAAAATTTAAAAATATGAGTTACATTTTCAATTATTTTAAACGTCGACTTTGGCGAAAATATGACGGCTGTTGACATGAAGAAAATTTTGATAAATGCTTTACACTTTTAAATAATTTAAAACGTCGATTTTTGCAAAAATGTAACGATATTTGACAAAAAAATTGTTTTTTTTTAATTTTGAAAATTTTTTTACTTTTCATTAATATTATATGTCCACTTTTGGAAAAATCTAACGGCTTTTGACAAAACAAAAAATATTCAAAATTTAAAAATATGCATTACACTTTTCAATTATTTTAAACGTCGACTTTGGCGAAAATCTAACGGCTGTTGACAAAAAAAAATATTCAAAATTTAAAAATATGCGATACACTTTTTAATTATTTTAAACGTCGACTTTGGCGAAAATCTAACGGCTGTTGACAAAAATAAAATTTTGAAAAATGGGTTACACTTTTAAATAATTTAAAACGCCAATTTTTGCAAAAATGTAACGATATTTGACAAACAATTTTTTTTTTTAAATTTTGAAAAATTTTTTATACTTTTCAGTAATATTATTTGTCCACTTTTGCAAAAATCTAACGGCTTTTAACAAAAAAAAAACTTTTTCAAAATTTAAAAATATGCGTTACACTTTTTAATAATTTAAAAATTAGATTTTTGCAAAAATGTAACGGTATTTGACAAAGTTTTTTTTTGAAAATTTTGAAAATTTTTTTACACTTTTCATTAATTTTATTTGTCCACTTTTGCAAAAATCTAACGGCTTTTAACAAAAAAAAACTTTTTCAAAATTTAAAAATATGCGTTAAACTTTTTCAATTATTTTAAACGTCGACTTTGGCGAAAATCTAACGGCAGTTGACAAAAATAAAATTTTGATAATTTTGAAAAATACGTAACACTTCATAACAATTTTAAACGTTGGTTTTTTGAGAAAATCTATCGGTTTTTAAAATTTAAAAATATGAGTTACATTTTTCAATTATTTTAAACGTCGACTTTGGCGAAAATATGACGGCTGTTGACATAAAGAAAATTTTGAAAAATGCGTTACACTTTCAAATAATTTCAAAAGTAGATTTTTGTAACGGTATTTAACAAAAAAAATTTATAAAAATTTTGAAAAATTGTTTACTCTTTTCAGTAATTTTATATGTCCACTTTTGCAAAAATCAAACGGCTTTTGACAAAAAAAATTATTTTTCAAAATTTAAAAATATGCATTACACTTTTCAATTATTTTAAACGTCGACTTTGGCGAAAATCTAACGGCTGTTGACAAAAATAAAATTTTGATAATTTTGAAATATACGTAACATTTCATAACAATTTTAAACGTTGGTGTTTTTAAGAAAATCTATCGGTTTTTGAAAATTTAAAAATATGAGTTACACTTTTCAATTATTTTAAACGTCGACTTTGGCGAAAATATGACGGCTGTTGACATGAAGAAAATTTTGATAAATGCTTTACACTTTTAAATAATTTAAAACGTAGATTTTTGCAATACCGGTATTTGACAAAAAAAATTTTTTGATAAATGTTGAATAATTTTTTACACTTTTCAGTAATTTTATATGTCCACTTTTGCAAAAATCAAACGGCTTTTGACAAAAAAATTGTTTTTCAAAATTTAAAAATATGCTGTACACTTTTCAATTATTTTAAACATCGACTTTGGCGAAAATCTAACGGCTGTTGACAAAAATAAAATATTGATCATTTTGAAAAATACGTAACACTTCTTAACAATTTTAAACATTGGTTTTTTTGAGAAAATCGATGGGATTTTGAAAACAAAAATTTTTAAAAATTTCTAAATATGCAAATATACATTGTATTTTGAAAAAAAAATTTTTAAAAATTTAAAAATATGCGTTACACTTTTCAATTATTTTAAACGTCGACTTTGGTGAAAATCTAACGGCTGGTGACAAAAAATAAAATATTGATCATTTTGAAAAATACGTAACACTTCTTAACAATTTTAAACATTGTTTTTTTTGAGAAAATCGATCGGATTTTTGAAAACAAAAATTTTTAAAAATTTAAAAATATGCGTTACACTTTTCAATTATTTTAAACGTCGACTTTGGCAAAATCTAACGGCTGTTGACAAAAATAAAATTTTGAAAAATGCGTTACACTTTTAAATAATTTAAAACGTCGATTTTTGCAAAAATGTAACAATATTTGACAAAAAAATTGTTTTTTTTAAATTTTGAAAATTTTTTTACACTTTTCATTAATTTTATATGTCCACTTTTGCAAAAATCAAACGGCTTTTGACAAAAAAAAAATTTTTTAAATTTAAAAATTTGCTTTACACTTTTCAAATATTTTAAACGTCGACTTTGGCGAAAATCTAATGGCTGTTGACAAAAAATAAAATTTTGATAATTTTGAAAAATAGGTAAAACTTCGTAACAATTTTAAACGTTGGTTTTTGAGAAAATCTATCGGTTTTTGAAAAAAAAAATTTTTGAAAATTTAAAAATATGCGTTACACTTTTCAATTATTTTAAACGTCGACTTTGGCGAAAATCTAACGGCTGTTGACAAAAATAAAATTTTGATAATTTTGAAATATACGTAACATTTCATAACAATTTTAAACGTTGGTGTTTTGAGAAAATCTATCGGTTTTTGAAAATTTAAAAATATGAGTTACATTTTCAATTATTTTAAACGTCGACTTTGGCGAAAATATGACGGCTGTTGACATGAAGAAAATTTTGATAAATGCTTTACACTTTTAAATAATTTAAAACGTAGATTTTTTACCGGTATTTGACAAACAAAATTTTTGAAAATGTTGAATAATTTTTTACACTTTTCAGTAATTTTATATGTCCACTTTTGCAAAAATCAAACGGCTTTTGACAAATAAATTGTTTTTCAAAATTTAAAAATATGCTGTACACTTTTCAATTATTTTAAACATCGACTTTGGCGAAAATCTAACGGCTGGTGACAAAAATAAAATATTGATCATTTTGAAAAATACGTAACACTTCTTAACAATTTTAAACATTGATTTTTTTGAGAAAATCGATGGGATTTTGAAAACAAAAATTTTTAAAAATTTCTAAATATGCAAATATACATTGTATTTTGAAAACAAAAATTTTTAAAAATTTAAAAATATGCGTTACACTTTTCAATTATTTTAAACGTCGACTTTGGTGAAAATCTAACGGCTGGTGACAAAAATAAAATATTGATCATTTTGAAAAATACGTAACACTTCTTAACAATTTTAAACATTGATTTTTTTGAGAAAATCGATGGGATTTTGAAAACAAAAATTTTTAAAAATTTAAAAATATGCGTTACACTTTTCAATTATTTCAAACGTCGACTTTGGCAAAATCTAACGGCTGTTGACAAAAATAAAATTTTGAAAAATGCGTTACACTTTTAAATAATTTAAAACGTCGATTTTTGCAAAAATGTAACAATATTTGACAAAAAAATTGTTTTTTTTAAATTTTGAAAATTTTTTTACACTTTTCATTAATTTTATATGTCCACTTTTGCAAAAATCAAACGGCTTTTGACAAAAAAAAAATTTTAAAATTTAAAAATTTGCTTTACACTTTTCAAATATTTTAAACGTCGACTTTGGCGAAAATCTAATGGCTGTTGACAAAAATAAAATTTTGATAATTTTGAAAAATAGGTAAAGCTTCGTAACAATTTTAAACGTTGGTTTTTTGAGAAAATCTATCGGTTTTTGAAAACAAACATTTTTGAAAATTGAAAAATATGCGTTATACTTTTCAATTATTTTAAACGTCGACTTTGGCGAAAATCTAACGGCTGTTGACAAAAATAAAATTTTGATAATTTTGAAATATACGTAACATTTCATAACAATTTTAAACGTTGGTGTTTTGAGAAAATCTATCGGTTTTTGAAAATTTAAAAATATGAGTTACATTTTCAATTATTTTAAACGTCGACTTTGGCGAAAATATGACGGCTGTTGACATGAAGAAAATTTTGATAAATGCTTTACACTTTTAAATAATTTAAAAAGTCGAATTTTTGCAAAAATGTAACGATATTTGACAAAAAAATTGTTTTTTTAAATTTTGAAAATTTTTTTTACTTTTCATTAATATTATATGTCCACTTTTGGAAAAATCTAACGGCTTTTGACAAAACAAAAAATATTCAAAATTTAAAAATATGCATTACACTTTTCAATTATTTTAAACGTCGACTTTGGCGAAAATCTAACGGCTGTTGACAAAAAAAAATATTCAAAATTTAAAAATATGCGATACACTTTTTAATTATTTTAAACGTCGACTTTGGCGAAAATCTAACGGCTGTTGACAAAAATAAAATTTTGAAAAATGGGTTACACTTTTAAATAATTTAAAACGCCAATTTTTGCAAAAATGTAACGATATTTGACAAACAATTTTTTTTTTTTAAATTTTGAAAAATTTTTTATACTTTTCAGTAATATTATTTGTCCACTTTTGCAAAAATCTAACGGCTTTTAACAAAAAAAAAAAACTTTTTCAAAATTTAAAAATATGCGTTACACTTTTTAATAATTTAAAAATTAGATTTTTGCAAAAATGTAACGGTATTTGACAAAGTTTTTTTGAAAATTTTGAAAATTTTTTTTACACTTTTCATTAATTTTATTTGTCCACTTTTGCAAAAATCTAACGGCTTTTAACAAAAAAAAAAATGTTTCAAAATTTAAAAATATGCGTTACACTTTTCAATTATTTTAAACGTCGACTTTGGCGAAAATCTAACGGTAGTTGACAAAAATAAAATTTTGATAATTTTGAAAAATACGTAACACTTCATAACAATTTTAAACGTTGGTTTTTTGAGAAAATCTATCGGTTTTTGAAAATTTAAAAATATGAGTTACATTTTTCAATTATTTTAAACGTCGACTTTGGCGAAAATATGACGGCTGTTGACATAAAGAAAATTTTGAAAAATGCGTTACACTTTCAAATAATTTCAAAAGTAGATTTTTGTAACGGTATTTAACAAAAAAAATTTATAAAAATTTTGAAAAATTGTTTACTCTTTTCAGTAATTTTATATGTCCACTTTTGCAAAAATCAAACGGCTTTTGACAAAAAAAAATTATTTTTCAAAATTTAAAAATATGCATTACACTTTTCAATTATTTTAAACGTCGACTTTGGCGAAAATCTAACGGCTGTTGACAAAAATAAAATTTTGATAATTTTGAAATATACGTAACATTTCATAACAATTTTAAACGTTGGTGTTTTAAGAAAATCTATCGGTTTTTGAAAATTTAAAAATATGAGTTACATTTTCAATTATTTTAAACGTCGACTTTGGCGAAAATATGACGGCTGTTGACATGAAGAAAATTTTGATAAATGCTTTACACTTTTAAATAATTTAAAACGTAGATTTTTTTACCGGTATTTGACAAACAAAATTTTTGAAAATGTTGAATAATTTTTTACACTTTTCAGTAATTTTATATGTCCACTTTTGCAAAAATCAAACGGCTTTTGACAAAAAAATTGTTTTTCAAAATTTAAAAATATGCTGTACACTTTTCAATTATTTTAAACATCGACTTTGGCGAAAATCTAACGGCTGTTGACAAAAATAAAATATTGATCATTTTGAAAAATACGTAACACTTCTTAACAATTTTAAACATTGGTTTTTTTGAGAAAATCGATGGGATTTTGAAAACAAAAATTTTTAAAAATTTCTAAATATGCAAATATACATTGTATTTTGAAAACAAAAATTTTTAAAAATTTAAAAATATGCGTTACACTTTTCAATTATTTTAAACGTCGACTTTGGTGAAAATCTAACGGCTGGTGACAAAAATAAAATATTGATCATTTTGAAAAATACGTAACACTTCTTAACAATTTTAAACATTGTTTTTTTTGAGAAAATCGATAAACAGGATTTTGAAAACAAAAATTTTTAAAAATTTAAAAATATGCGTTACACTTTTCAATTATTTTAAACGTCGACTTTGGCGAAAATCTAACGGCTGGTGACAAAAATAAAATTTGATCATTTTGAAAAATACGTAACACTTCTTAACAATTTTAAACGTTGATTTTTATTTATCAAAAAACAAAAATTTTTAAAAATTTCTAAATATGCAAATATACATTTTATTTTGAAAACAAAAATTTTTAAAAATTTAAAAATATGCGTTACACTTTTCAATTATTTCAAACGTCGACTTTGGCAAAATCTAACGGCTGTTGACAAAAATAAAATTTTGAAAAATGCGTTACACTTTTAAATAATTTAAAACGTCGATTTTTGCAAAAAATGTAACAATATTTGACAAAAAAAATGTTTTTTTAAATTTTGAAAATTTTTTTACACTTTTCATTAATTTTATATGTCCACTTTTGCAAAAATCAAACGGCTTTTGACAAAAAAAAAATTTTAAATTTAAAAATTTGCTTTACACTTTTCAAATATTTTAAACGTCGACTTTGGCGAAAATCTAATGGCTGTTGACAAAAATAAAATTTTGATAATTTTGAAAAATAGGTAAAGCTTCGTAACAATTTTAAACGTTGGTTTTTTGAGAAAATCTATCGGTTTTTGAAAAACAAACATTTTTGAAAATTGAAAAATATGCGTTATACTTTTCAATTATTTTAAACGTCGACTTTGGCGAAAATCTAACGGCTGTTGACAAAAATAAAATTTTGATAATTTTGAAATATACGTAACATTTCATAACAATTTTAAACGTTGGTGTTTTGAGAAAATCTATCGGTTTTTGAAAATTTAAAAATATGAGTTACATTTTCAATTATTTTAAACGTCGACTTTGGCGAAAATATGACGGCTGTTGACACGAAGAAAATTTTGATAAATGCTTTACACTTTTAAATAATTTAAAACGTCGATTTTTGCAAAAATGTAACGATATTTGACAAAAAAATTGTTTTTTTTAAATTTTGAAAATTTTTTTACATTTTTCATTAATATTATATGTCCACTTTTGGAAAAATCTAACGGCTTTTGACAAAACAAAAAATATTCAAAATTTAAAAATATGCATTACACTTTTCAATTATTTTAAACGTCGACTTTGGCGAAAATCTAACGGCTGTTGACAAAAAAAAAATATTCAAAATTTAAAAATATGCGATACACTTTTTAATTATTTTAAACGTCGACTTTGGCGAAAATCTAACGGCTGTTGACAAAAATAAAATTTTGAAAAATGCGTTACACTTTTAAATAATTTAAAACGCCAATTTTTGCAAAAATGTAACGATATTTGACAAACAATTTTTTTTTTTAAATTTTGAAAAATTTTTATACTTTTCAGTAATATTATTTGTCCACTTTTGCAAAAATCTAACGGCTTTTTGACAAAAAAAACTTTTCAAAATTTAAAAATATGCGTTACACTTTTTAATAATTTAAAAAGTCAGATTTTTGCAAAAATTTAACGGTATTTGACAAAAATAATTTTTGGAAAATTTTGAAAATTTTTTTACACTTTTCATTAATTTTATTTGTCCACTTTTGCAAAAATCTAACGGCTTTTAACAAAAAAAAAAACTTTTTTAAAATTTAAAAATATGCGTTAAACTTTTTAATTATTTTAAACGTCGACTTTGGCGAAAATCTAACGGCAGTTGACAAAAATAAAATTTTGATAATTTTGAAAAATACGTAACACTTCATAACAATTTTAAACGTTGGTTTTTTTGAGAAAATCTATCGGTTTTTGAAAAATTTAAAAATATGAGTTACATTTTTCAATTATTTTAAACGTCGACTTTGGCGAAAATATGACGGCTGTTGACAAAAAGAAAATTTTGAAAAATGCGTTACACTTTCAAATAATTTCAAAAGTAGATTTTTGTAACGGTATTTAACAAAAAAAATTTATAAAAATTTTGAAAAATTGTTTACTCTTTTCAGTAATTTTATATGTCCACTTTTGCAAAAATCAAACGGCTTTTGACAAAAAAAAATTTTTCAAAATTTAAAAATATGCATTACACTTTTCAATTATTTTAAACGTCGACTTTGGCGAAAATCTAACGGCTGTTGACAAAAAATAAAATTTTGATAATTTTGAAATATACGTAACATTTCATAACAATTTTAAACGTTGTAGTTTTAAGAAAATCTATCGGTTTTTGAAAATTTTAAAATATGAGTTACATTTTCAATTATTTTAAACGTCGACTTTGGCGAAAATATGACGGCTGTTGACATGAAGAAAATTTTGATAAATGCTTTACACTTTTAAATAATTTAAAACGTAGATTTTTTACCGGTATTTGACAAAAAAAATTTTTGAAAATGTTGAATAATTTTTTACACTTTTCAGTAATTTTATATGTCCACTTTTGCAAAAATCAAACGGCTTTTGACAAAAAAAAAAATTTTTCAAAATTTAAAAATATGCATTACACTTTTCAATTATTTTAAACGTCGACTTTGGCGAAAATCTAACGGCTGTTGACAAAAATAAAATTTTGATTATTTTGAAAAAAAGTAACACTTCATAACAATTTTAAACGTTGATTTTTTGAGAAAATCTATCGGTTTTTGAAAACAAACATTTTTGAAAATTTAAAAATATGCGTTACACTTTTCAATTATTTTAAACGTCGACTTTGGCGAAAATCTAACGGCTGTTGACAAAAATAAAATTTTGATAATTTTGAAATATACGTAACATTTCATAACAATTTTAAACGTTGGTGTTTTAAGAAAATCTATCGGTTTTTGAAAATTTAAAAATATGAGTTTCATTTTCAATTATTTTAAACGTCGACTTTGGCGAAAATATGACGGCTGTTGACATGAAGAAAATTTTGATAAATGCTTTACACTTTTAAATAATTTAAAACGTCGATTTTTGCAAAATGTAACGATATTTGACAAAAAAATTGTTTTTTTAAATTTTGAAAATTTTTTTTACACTTTTCATTAATATTATATGTCCACTTTTGGAAAAATCTAACGGCTTTTGACAAAACAAAAAATATTCAAAATTTAAAAATATGCATTACACTTTTCAATTATTTTAAACGTCGACTTTGGCGAAAATCTAACGGCTGTTGACAAAAAAAAATATTCAAAATTTAAAAATATGCGATACACTTTTTAATTATTTTAAACGTCGACTTTGGCGAAAATCTAACGGCTGTTGACAAAAATAAAATTTTGAAAAATGGGTTACACTTTTAAATAATTTAAAACGCCAATTTTTGCAAAAAATGTAACGATATTTGACAAACAATTTTTTTTTTTAAATTTTGAAAATTTTTTTATACTTTTCAGTAATATTATTTGTCCACTTTTGCAAAAATCTAACGTCTTTTAACAAAAAAAAACTTTTTCAAAATTTAAAAATATGCGTTACACTTTTTAATAATTTAAAAATTAGATTTTTGCAAAAATGTAACGGTATTTGACAAAGTTTTTTTTTGAAAATTTTGAAAATTTTTTTACACTTTTCATTAATTTTATATGTCCACTTTTGCAAAAATCTAACGGCTTTTGACAAAAAAAAAAATTTTTAAATTTAAAAATTTGCTTTACACTTTTCAAATATTTTAAACGTCGACTTTGGCGAAAATCTAATGGCTGTTGACAAAAATAAAATTTTGATAATTTTGAAAAATAGGTAAAGCTTCGTAACAATTTTAAACGTTGGTTTTTTGAGAAAATCTATCGGTTTTTGAAAACAAACATTTTTGAAAATTGAAAAAATATGCGTTATACTTTTCAATTATTTTAAACGTCGACTTTGGCGAAAATCTAACGGCTTTTGACAAAAATAAAATTTTGATAATTTTGAAATATACGTAACATTTCATAACAATTTTAAACGTTGGTGTTTTGAGAAAATCTATCGGTTTTTGAAAATTTAAAAATATGAGTTTTATTTTCAATTATTTTAAACGTCGACTTTGTCGAAAATATGACGGCTGTTGACATGAAGAAAATTTTGATAAATGCTTTACACTTTTAAATAATTTAAAACGTCGATTTTTGCAAAAATGTAACGATATTTGACAAAAAAATTGTTTTTTTTAAATTTTGAAAATTTTTTTACACTTTTCATTAATATTATATGTCCACTTTTGGAAAAATCTAACGGCTTTTGACAAAACAAAAAATATTCAAAATTTAAAAATATGCATTACACTTTTCAATTATTTTAAACGTCGACTTTGGCGAAAATCTAACGGCTGTTGACAAAAAAAAAATATTCAAAATTTAAAAATATGCGATACACTTTTTAATTATTTTAAACGTCGACTTTGGCGAAAATCTAACGGCTGTTGACAAAAATAAAATTTTGAAAAATGGGTTACACTTTTAAATAATTTAAAACGTCGATTTTTGCAAAAATGTAACGATATTTGACAAACAATTTTTTTTTTTAAATTTTACAAATTTTTTTATACTTTTCAGTAATATTATTTGTCCACTTTTGCAAAAATCTAACGGCTTTTAACAAAAAAAAAACTTTTTCAAAATTTAAAAATATGCGTTACACTTTTTAATAATTTAAAAATTAGATTTTTGCAAAAATGTAACGGTATTTGACAAAGTTTTTTTTGGAAAATTTTGAAAATTTTTTTTACACTTTTCATTAATTTTATTTGTCCACTTTTGCAAAAATCTAACGGCTTTTAACAAAAAAAAAACTTTTTCAAAATTTAAAAATATGCGTTACACTTTTTAATAATTTAAAAATTAGATTTTTGCAAAAATGTAACGGTATTTGACAAAGATTTTTTTTGTAAAATTTTGAAAATTTTTTTACACTTTTCATTAATTTTATATGTCCACTTTTGCAAAAATCTAACGGCTTTTGACAAAAACAAAATATTCAAAATTTAAAAATATGCGTTCCACTTTTCAATTATGTTAAACGTCGACTTTGGCGAAAATTTGACGGCTGTTGACAAAAAAAAATATTGATTATTTTGAAAAATTTTGCAAAAAATCTAACGGCTTTTGACAAAAAAAAAAATTTTCAAAATTTAAAAATATGTGTTCCACTGTTCAATTATTTTAAACGTCGACTTTGGCGAAAATATGACGGCTGTTGACAAAAAAAAAATATTGATTAATTTTGAAAAAATTTTGCAAAAATGTAATGGTATTTGAATTAAAAATTTGTTTGAAAATTTTGAACATTTTTTTACATTTTTCAGTATTTATAAATGTCCACTTTTGCAAAAAATTAACGGCTTTTGATAAAAAATATGCGTTCCACTTTTTAATTATTTTAAACGTCGACTTTGGCGAAAATCTAACGGCAGTTGACAAAAATAAAATTTTGATAATTTTGAAAAATGGGTTACACTTTTAAATAATTTAATATGTCGATGTTTGCAAAAATGTAACGGTATTTGACAAAAATTTTGTTTTTTAAATTTTGAACAATTTTTTACACTTTTCATTAATTTTATATGTCCACTTTTGCAAAAATCAAACGGCTTTTGACAAAAAAAAATGTTTTTCAAAATTTAAAAATTATGCGTTACACTTTTAAATAATTTAAGTCGTCGATTTTTGCAAAAATGTAACGGTATTTGACACAAATTTTTTTTGAAAAATTTTAAAAATTTTTTACACTTTTCATTAATTTTATATGTCCACTTTTGCAAAAATCTAACGGTTTTTGACAAAAAAAAAATTTTTAAAATTTAAAAATTTGCTTTACACTTTTCAAATATTTTAAACGTCGACTTTGGCGAAAATCTAATGGCTGTTGACAAAAATAAAATTTTGACAATTTTGAAAAATAGGTAAAACTTCGTAACAATTTTAAACGTTGGTTTTTTGAGAAAATCTATCGGTTTTTGAAAACAAACATATTTGAAAATTTAAAAATATGCGTTATACTTTTCAATTATTTTAAACGTCGACTTTGGCGAAAATATGACGGCTGTTGACATAAATAAAATTTTGAAAAATGTGTTACACTTTCAAATAATTTAAAAAGTAGATTTTTGTAACGGTATTTAACAAAAAAAATTTATAAAAATTTTGAAAAATTGTTTACACTTTTCAGTAATTTTATATGTCCACTTTTGCAAAAATCAAACGGCTTTTGACAAAAAAAATTATTTTTCAAAATTTAAAAATTTGCTGTACACTTTTCAATTATTTTAAACGTCGACTTTGGAGAAAATCTAACGGCTGTTGACAAAAATAAAATATTGATCATTTTTAAAAATACGTAACACTTCTTAACAATTATAAACATTGGTTTTTTTTTTTTTAAAAATCGATCGGTTTTTGAAAACTAAAATTTTTAAAAATTTCTAAATATGCGTTACACTTTCAAATTATTTTAAACATAGACTTTGGCGAAAATCTAACGGCTGTTGACAAAAATAAAATTTTGATAATTTTGAAAAATACCTAAAGCTTCTTAACAATTTTAAACGTTGGTTTTTTGAGAAAATTTTTTAAACATTTCTACATCTGCCTTTCACTTTTCAATTATTTTAAACGTCGACTTTGGCGAAAATCAACCTTTCGGTTTTTTGAGAAAATCGATCGGATTTTGAAAACAAAAAATTTTTGAAAATTGAAAAATATGCATTACACTTTTCAATTATTTTAAACGTCGACCTTTGCAAAATCTAACGGCTCTTGACAAAAGTAAAATTTTGAAAAATGCGATACAATTTTAAATAATTTAAAACGACGATTTTTGCAAAAATGTAACTGAATTAACAAAAATTAAAATTTTAAAAATATTTTCACTTTTTAATTTTAAAGTTTTGAAAATCTAACGTTTGAAAAAAAATTTTTATTAAAAAAATATTTACACTTTTCAATTATTTTAAACGTCGACTTTGGCAAAAATCTAACGGCTGTTGACAAAAAAAAATTTTATAATTTGAAAAACGTATAAAAAAATTTTCAAAATTTAAAAATATGCGTTACACTTTTCAATTATTTTAAACGTCGACTTTGGCGAAAATCTAACGGCTGTTGACAAAAAAATAAAATTTTGATAATTTTGAAAAATAGGTAAAACTTCTTAACAATTTTAAACGTTTGTTTTTTGAGAAAATCTATCGGTTTTTTAAAAAAAAACATTTTTGAAAAATTTAAAAATATGCGTTACACTTTTCAATTATTTTAAACGTCGACTTTGTCAAAAATCTAACGGCTGTTGACAAAAATAAAATTTTGATAATTTTGAAAAATACGTAACACTTCATAACAATTTTAAACGTTGGTGTTTTGAGAAAATCTATCGGTTTTTGAAAAAATTTCAAAAAAAAATATGCGTTACATTTTTCAATTATTTTAAACGTCGACTTTGGCGAAAATCTGACGGCTGTTGACACAAAGAAAATTTTGATAAAATGCGTTACACTTTTAAATAATTTAAAACGTCGATTTTTGCAAATGTAACGATATTTGACAAAAAAAATTTTTTTTGAAAATTTTGAAAATTTTTTTACACTTTTCAGTAATTTTATTTGTCCACTTCTTGCAAAAATCTAACGGCTTTTTACAAAAAAAATTTTTCAAAATTTAAAAATATACGTTACACTTTTAAATTATTTTAAACGTCGATTTTTGCAAAAATGTAACGGCTTTTGACAAAAATAATTTTTTGGAAAATTTTTTTTACACTTTTCAATAATTTTAAACGTCCACTTTTGGAAAAATCTAACGGCTTTTGACAAAAAAAAAATTTTCAAAATTTAAAAAATGCATTACACTTTTCAATTATTTTAAACGTCCACTTTGGCGAAAATCTAACGGCTGTTGACAAAAAAAAAATTTTTCAAAATTTAAAAATATGCGTTACACTTTTTAATTATTTTAAACGTCGACTTTGGCGAAAATCTAACGGCTGTTAACAAAAATAAAATTTTGATAATTTGAAAAATGGGTTACACTTTTAAATAATTTTAAACGTCGGTTTTTGCAAAAATCTAACGGTTTTTGACAAAAAATTTTTTTTTTTAAAAATTTAAAAATATGCGTTACACTTTTCAATTATTTTAAACGTCGACTTTGGCAAAAATCTAACGGCTGTTGACAAAAAAAAAATTTTGAAAATTTTGAAAAATAGCGTAAACTACACTCTTTAATAATTTTAAACGTTGGTTTTTTGCAAAAATCTAACGGTTTTTGAAAAAAAAAAAATTTTGAAAATTTAAAAATATGCGTTACACTTTTCAATTATTTTAAACGTCGACTTTGGCAAAAATCTAACGGCTTTTGACAAAAAAAAATAATTTTAAAAAAAAATATGCGTTACACTTTTAAATTATTTTAAAACGTCGACTTTGGAAAAATCTAACGGTTTTTGACAAAAAAAAATTTTGAAAATTTTGAAAAATACGTTACACTTTCATAATAATTTTAAACGTTGGTTTTTTGCAAAAATCTAACGGTTTTTGAAAAAAAAAAATTTTTCAAAATTTAAAAATATGCGTTACACTTTTCAATTATTTTAAACGTCGACTTTGGCGAAAATCTAACGGCTGTTGACAAAAAATAAAATTTTTGAAAAATACGTTACACTTTTAAATAATTTTAAACGTTGATTTTTGAAAATCTAACGGTTTTTGACAAAAAAACATTTTTAAAATTTTGAAAAATATGCGTACACTTTTCAATTATTTTAAACGTCGACTTTTGCAAAAAATCTAACGGCTTTTGACAAAAAAAAATTTTTCAAAATTTAAAAATATGCGTTACACTTTTAAATTATTTTAAACGTCGACTTTGGCAAAAATCTAACGGCTGTTGACAAAAAAAAAATTTTGATAATTTTGAAAAATACGTATACACTTCTTAATAATTTTAAACGTTGGTTTTTTGAGAAAATCTAACGGTTTTTAAAAAAAAAAATTTTTTCAAAATTTAAAAATATGCGTTACACTTTTCAATTATTTTAAACGTCGACTTTGGCGAAAATCTAACGGCTGTTGACAAAAATAAAATTTTGATAATTTTGAAAAATACGTAACACTTCTTAATAATTTTAAACGTTGGTTTTTTGAGAAAATCTATAGGTTTTTAAAAACAAAAATTTTTCAAAATTTAAAAATATGCGTTACACTTTTCAATTATTTTAAACGTCGACTTTGGCAAAAATCTAACGGCTGTTGACAAAAATAAAATTTTGAAAAATGCGTTACACTTTTTAAATAATTTGAAACGTCGATTTTTGTAACGATATTTGACAAAAAAATTTTTATGAAAATTTTGAAAATTGGTTTACACTTTCAGTAATTTTAAAAATCTCACTTTTGCAAAAAAATCAAACGGCTTTTGAAAACAAAAAAAATTTTCAAAATTTAAAAATATGCTTTACACTTTTCAATTATTTTAAACGTCGACTTTGGCGAAAATCTAACGGCTGTTGACAAAAATAAAATTTTGATAATTTTGAAAAATACGTAACACTTCTTAATAATTTTAAACGTTGGTTTTTTGAGAAAATCTATCGGTTTTTGAAAAAAAAAAATTTTTTAAAATTTAAAAATATGCGTTACACTTTTCAATTATTTTAAACGTCGACTTTGGCGAAAATCTAACGGCTGTTGACAAAAATAAAATTTTGATAATTTTGAAAAATACGTAACACTTCTTAATAATTTTAAACGTTGGTTTTTTGAGAAAATCTATCGGTTTTTAAAAACAAAAATTTTTAAAAATTTCAAAATATGCGTTACACTTTTCAATTATTTTAAACGTCGACTTTGGCAAAAATCTAACGGCTGTTGACAAAAAAAAAAATTTTGATAATTTTGAAAAATACGTAACACTTCTTAATAATTTTAAACGTTGATTTTTGAGAAAATCTAACGGTTTTTGAAAACAAAAAATTTTAAAAATTTAAAAATATGCGTTACACTTTTCAATTATTTTAAACGTCGACTTTGGCAAAAATCTAACGGCTGTTGACAAAAATAAAATTTTGAAAATTTTGAAAAATACGTTTACACTTTTTAAATAATTTTAAACGTTGATTTTTTGAAAATCTAACGGTTTTTGACAAAAAAAAAAATTTTAAAAATTTAAAAATATGCGTTTACACTTTTCAATTATTTTAAACGTCGACTTTGGCAAAAATCTAACGGCTGTTGACAAAAAAAAATTTAAAATTTTGAAAAATGCGTTACACTTTTAAATAATTTTAAACGTCGATTTTTGAAAATCTAACGGTATTTGACAAAAAAAAAATTTTGATAAAATTTTGAAAATTTGTTTACACTTCTTTAATAATTTTAAACGTCGTTTTTTGCAAAAATCTAACGGCTTTTGACAAAAAAAAAATTTTTCAAAATTTAAAAATATGCGTTACACTTTTCAATTATTTTAAACGTCGACTTTGGCAAAAATCTAACGGCTGTTGACAAAAATAAAATTTTGAAAAATACGTAACACTTCTTAACAATTTTAATCGTTGGTTTTTTGAGAAAATCTATAGGTTTTTAAAAACAAAAATTTTTCAAAATTTAAAAATATGCGTTACACTTTTCAATTATTTTAAACGTCGACTTTGGCAAAAATCTAACGGCTGTTGACAAAAATAAAATTTTGAAAAATGCGTTACACTTTTAAATAATTTAAAACGTCGATTTTTGTAACGGTATTTGACAAAAAAAATTTTTTGAAAATTTTGAAAATTTGTTTACACTTTCAGTAATTTTATATGTCCACTTTTGCAAAAATCAAACGGCTTTTGACAAAAAAAAATTTTCAAAATTTAAAAATATGCTTTACACTTTTCAATTATTTTAAACGTCGACTTTGGCGAAAATCTAACGGCTGTTGACAAAAATAAAATTTTGATAATTTTGAAAAATACGTAACACTTCTTAACAATTTTAAACGTTGGTTTTTTGAGAAAATCTATAGGTTTTTAAAAACAAAAAATTTTTCAAAATTTAAAAATATGCGTTACACTTTTCAATTATTTTAAACGTCGACTTTGGCGAAAATCTAACGGCTGTTGACAAAAATAAAATTTTGATAATTTTGAAAAATACGTAACACTTTTTTAATAATTTTAAACGTTGGTTTTTTGAGAAAATCTATAGGTTTTTAAAAAAAAAAATTTTTGAAAATTTTGAAAATATGTTACACTTTCAGTAATTTTAAACGTCACTTTGGCAAAAATCAAACGGCTTTTGAAAAAAAAATTTTAAAAAATTAAAAATATGCGTTACACTTTTCAATTATTTTAAACGTCGACTTTGGCAAAAATCTAACGGCTTTGTATAAAAAAAAAAATTTTGAAAATTTAAAAAAATGCGTTACACTTTTTAAATAATTTTAAACGTCGATTTTTGATAACGATATTTGACAAAAAAATTTAAAAATTTTCAATAAAATTTTGAAAAATTTTTACACAATTTCAGTAATTTTAAAATCGTCACTTTTGCAAAAATCTTAAACGGGTTTTTTGACAAAAAAAAAAAATTTTCAAAATTTAAAAATATGCGTTACACTTTTCAATTATTTTAAACGTCGACTTTGGCAAAAATCTAACGGCTGTTGACAAAAATAAAATTTTGATAATTTTGAAAAATACGTTACACTTTTTAATAATTTTAAACGTTGGTTTTTTGTAAAAACGGTATTTGAAAAAAAAATTTTAAAAATTTAAAATTTTGAAAATTATTTTAAACGACTTTCAAAATTTTAAAATATGTCCACTTTTGCAAAAATCTAAACGGCTTTTTTGAAAAACAGGTTTTTAAAAAAAAAATTTTTTCAAAATTTAAAAATATGCTTTACACTTTTAAATTATTTTAAACGTCGACTTTGGCAAAAATCTAACGGCTGTTGACAAAAATAAAATTTTGATAATTTTGAAAAATACGTAACACTTCTTAATAATTTTAAACGTTGGTTTTTTTGAGAAAATCTATCGGTTTTTGAAAACAAAAATTTTTCAAAATTTAAAAATATGCGTTACACTTTTCAATTATTTTAAACGTCGACTTTGGCGAAAATCTAACGGCTGTTGACAAAAATAAAATTTTGATAATTTTGAAAAATACGTAACACTTCTTAATAATTTTAAACGTTGGTTTTTTGAGAAAATCTATAGGTTTTTGAAAAAAAAAAATTTTTCAAAATTTAAAAATATGCGTTACACTTTTCAATTATTTTAAACGTCGACTTTGGCAAAAATCTAACGGCTGTTGACAAAAATAAAAAAAATTTTGAAAAATGCGTTACACTTTTAAATAATTTAAAACGTAGATTTTTGTAACGGTATTTGACAAAAAAAAATTTTATGAAAATTTTGAAAATTGGTTTACACTTTCAGTAATTTTATATGTCCACTTTTGCAAAAATCTAACGGCTTTTGACAAAAAAAAAATTTTCAAAATTTAAAAATATGCTTTACACTTTTCAATTATTTTAAACGTCGACTTTGGCGAAAATCTAACGGCTGTTGACAAAAATAAAAATTTTGATAATTTTGAAAAATACGTAACACTTCTTAACAATTTTAAACGTTGGTTTTTTGAGAAAATCTATAGGTTTTTAAAAACAACAAATTTTTCAAAATTTAAAAATATGCGTTACACTTTTCAATTATTTTAAACGTCGACTTTGGCGAAAATCTTACGGCTGTTGACAGAAATAAAATTTTGATAATTATGAAAAATACTTAACACTTCTTAACAATTTTAATCGTTGGTTTTTTGAGAAAATCTATAGGTTTTTAAAAACAAAAAATTTTTCAAAATTTAAAAATATGCGTTACACTTTTCAATTATTTTAAACGTCGACTTTGGCAAAATCTAACGGCTGTTGACAAAAATAAAATTTTGAAAAATGCGTTACACTTTTAAATAATTTAAAACGTAGATTTTTGTAACGAGTATTTGACAAAAAAAATTTTATGAAAATTTTGAAAATTTGTTTACACTTTCAGTAATTTTATATGTCCACTTTTGCAAAAATCTAACGGCTTTTGACAAAAAAAAATTTTCAAAATTTAAAAATATGCTTTACACTTTTCAATTATTTTAAACGTCGACTTTGGCAAAAATCTAACGGCTGTTGACAAAAATAAAATTTTGATAATTTTGAAAAAATACGTAACACTTTTAAATAATTTTAAACGTTGATTTTTTGAAAAAACGATAGGTTTTGAAAAAAAAAAAAATTTTATGAAAATTTTGAAAAATGCGTTTACACTTTTCAATAATTTTAAACGTCGACTTTGCAAAAATCTAACGGCTTTTGACAAAAAAAAAATTTTTTCAAAATTTAAAAATATGCTTTACACTTTTCAATTATTTTAAACGTCGACTTTGGCGAAAATCTAACGGCTGTTGACAAAAAAAAAAATTTAAAAATTTTAAAAAAAATGCGTTACATTTTTTAAATAATTTAAAACGTAGATTTTTGTAACGGTATTTGAAAAAAAAAATTTTATGAAAATTTTGAAAATTGGTTTACACTTTCAGTAATTTTATATGTCCACTTTTGCAAAAATCAAACGGCTTTTGACAAAAAAAATTTTTCAAAATTTAAAAATATGCTTTACACTTTTCAATTATTTTAAACGTCGACTTTGGCGAAAATCTAACGGCTGTTGACAAAAATAAAATTTATATAATTTTGAAAAATACGTAACACTTCTTAATAATTTTAAACGTTGGTTTTTTGAGAAAATCTATCGGTTTTTGAAAACAAACATTTTTCTAAATTAAAAATATGCGTAACACAATTATTTTAAACGTCGACTTTGGCAAAAATCTAACGGCTGTTGACAAAAATAAAATTTTGAAAAATGCGTTACACTTTTAAATAATTTGAAACGTCGATTTTTGTAACGATATTTGACAAAAAAAATGTTTTGAAAATTTTGAAAATTTGTTTACACTTTCAGTAATTTTATATGTCCTCTTTTGCAAACATCAAACGGCTTTTGACAAAAAACGCAAAATCTAACGGCTGTTGACAAAAATAAAATTTTGAAAAATGCGTTACACTTTTAAATAATTTTAAACGTCGATTTTTGGAAAATTAACGGTATTTGACAAAAAAAAAATTTTGAAAATTTTGAAAATTTGTTTTCACTTTCAGTAATTTTATATGTCCACTTTTGCAAAAATCAAACGGCTTTTGACAAAAAAAATTTTTCAAAATTTAAAAATATGCGTTACACTTTTCAATTATTTTAAACGTCGACTTTGGCAAAAAGCCGTAACGGCTGTTGACAAAAATAAAATTTTGAAAAATGCGTTACACTTTTAAATAATTTAAAACGTAGATTTTTGATAACGGTATTTGACAAAAAAATTTTATGGAAATTTTGAAAATTGGTTTACACTTTCAGTAATTTTATATGTCCACTTTTGCAAAATCTAACGGCTTTTGACAAAAAAAAAATTTTTCAAAATTTAAAAATATGCTTTACACTTTTCAATTATTTTAAACGTCGACTTTGGCGAAAATCTAACGGCTGTTGACTAAAATAAAATTTTTATAATTTTGAAAAAAAAGCGTTACACTTTTAAATTATTTAAAACGTAGATTTTTGTAACGGTATTTGACAAAAAAAATTTATGAAAATTTTGAAAATTGGTTTACACTTTCAGTAATTTTATATGTCCTCTTTTGCAAAAATCTAACGGCTTTTGACAAAAAAAAATTTTTTCAAAATTTAAAAATATGCTTTTCAATTATTTTAAACGTCGACTTTGGCAAAAATCTAACGGCTGTTGACAAAAAAAAAATTTTGATAATTATGAAAAATACGTAACACTTCTTAATAATTTTAAACGTTGGTTTTTTGAGAAAATCTATCGGTTTTTGAAAACAAACATTTTTCTAAATTAAAAATATGCGTTACACATTTCAATTATTTTAAACGTCGACTTTGGCGAAAATCTAACGGCTGTTGACAAAAATAAAATTTATATAATTTTGAAAAATACGTAACACTTCTTAATAATTTTAAACGTTGGTTTTTTGAGAAAATCTATCGGTTTTTGAAAACAAACATTTTTCTAAATTAAAAATATGCGTTACACTTTTCAATTATTTTAAACGTCGACTTTGGCGAAAATCTAACGGCTGTTGACAAAAAAAAATTTTGAAAAATGCGTTACACTTTTAAATAATTTAAAACGTAGATTTTTGTAACGGTATTTGACAAAAAAAAAATTTATGAAAATTTTGAAAATTGGTTTACACTTTCAGTAATTTTATATGTCCACTTTTGCAAAAATCTAACGGCTTTTGACAAAAAAAATTTTTCAAAATTTAAAAATATGCTTTACACTTTTCAATTATTTTAAACGTCGACCTTGGCGAAAATCTAACGGCTGTTGACAAAAATAAAATTTTGATAATTATGAAAAATACGTAACACTTCTTAACAGTTTTAATCGTTGGTTTTTTGAGAAAATCTATAGGTTTTTAAAAACAACAAATTTTAAAAATTTAAAAATATGCGTTACACTTTTCAATTATTTTAAACGTCGACCTTGGCGAAAATCTAACGGCTGTTGACAAAAATAAAATTTTGATAATTATGAAAAATACGTAACACTTCTTAACAATTTTAATCGTTGGTTTTTTGATAAAATCTATAGGTTTTTAAAAACAAAAAATTTTAAAAATTTAAAAATATGCGTTACACTTTTCAATTATTTTAAACGTCGACTTTGGCAAAATCTAACGGCTGTTGACAAAAATAAAATTTTGAAAAATGCGTTACACTTTTAAATAATTTGAAACGTCGATTTTTGTAACGATATTTGACAAAAAAATGTTATAAAAAAATTTTTGAAAATTTTTTTGAAAATTTTTACACTTTCAGTAATTTTATATGTCCACTTTTGCAAAAATCAAACGGCTTTTGACAAAAAAAAATTTTTCAAAATTTAAAAATATGCGTTACACTTTTCAATTATTTTAAACGTCGACTTTGGCAAAAATCCGTAACGGCTGTTGACAAAAATAAAATTTTGAAAAATGCGTTACACTTTTAAATAATTTAAAACTTAGATTTTTATAACGGTATTTGACAAACAAAATTTTATGGAAATTTTGAAAATTGGTTTACACTTTCAGTAATTTTATATGTCCTCTTTTGCAAAAATCTAACGGATTTTGACAAAAAAAAAATTTTTCAAAATTTAAAAATATGCTTTACACTTTTCAATTATTTTAAACGTCGACTTTGGCGAAAATCTAACGGCTGTTGACAAAAATAAAATTTTGATAATTTTGAAAAATACGTAACACTTTTTAATAATTTTAAACGTTGGTTTTTTGAGAAAATCTATCGGTTTTTGAAAAAAAAATTTTTGAAAATTTAAAAATATGCGTTTACACTTTTCAATTATTTTAAACGTCGACTTTGGCAAAAATCTAACGGCTGTTGACAAAAATAAAATTTTTTAAAATTTTGAAAAATACGTAACACTTCTTAATAATTTTAAACGTTGGCTTTTTGAGAAAATCTAACGGTTTTTGAAAAAAAAAAATTTTTCAAAATTTAAAAATATGCGTTACACTTTTCAATTATTTTAAACGTCGACTTTGGCGAAAATCTAACGGCTGTTGACAAAAATAAAATTTTGAAAAATGCGTTACACTTTTAAATAATTTAAAACGTAGATTTTTGTAACGGTATTTGACAAAAAAAATTTTATGAAAATTTTGAAAATTGGTTTACACTTTCAGTAATTTTATATGTCCTCTTTTGCAAAAATCTAACGGCTTTTGACAAAAAAAATTATTCAAAATTTAAAAATATGCTTTACACTTTTCAATTATTTTAAACGTCGACTTTGGCGAAAATCTAACGGCTGTTGACAAAAATAAAATTTATGATAATTTTGAAAAATACGTAACACTTCTTAATAATTTTAAACGTTGGTTTTTTGAGAAAATCTATAGGTTTTTAAAAACAAACATTTTTCAAAATTAAAAATATGCGTTACACTTTTCAATTATTTTAAACGTCGACTTTGGCGAAAATCTAACGGCTGTTGACAAAAATAAAATTTTGAAAAATGCGTTACACTTTTAAATAATTTGAAACGTCGATTTTTGTAACGATATTTGACAAAAAAAATGTTGGGAAAATTTTGAAAATTTGTTTACACTTTCAGTAATTTTATAAGTGCACTTTTGCAAAAATCAAACGGCTTTTGACAAAAAAAAATTTTTCAAAATTTAAAAATATGCTTTACACTTTTCAATTATTTTAAACGTCGACTTTGGCGAAAACCTAACGGCTGTTGACAAAAATAAAATTTTGATAATTTTGAAAAATACGTAACACTTCATAACAATTTTAAACGTTGGTTTTTTGAGAAAATCTATAGGTTTTTAAAAACAAAAAATTTTTCAAAATTTAAAAATATGCGTTACACTTTTCAATTATTTTAAACGTCGACTTTGGCGAAAATCTAACGGCTGTTGACAAAAATAAAATTTTGAAAAATGCGTTACACTTTTAAATAATTTAAAACGTAGATTTTTGTAAAGGTATTTGACAAAAAAAATTTTATGAAAATTTTGAAAATTTTTTTACACTTTTAATTAATTTTATATGTCCACTTTTGCAAAAATCTAACGGCTTTTGACAAAAAAAAAATTTTCAAAATTTAAAAATATGCGTTACACTTTTCAATTATTTTAAACGTCGACTTTGGCGAAAATCTACCGGCTGTTGACAAAAATAAAATTTTGATAATTTTGAAAAATACGTAACACTTCTTAATTATTTTAAACGTTGGTTTTTTGAGAAAATCTATCGGTTTTTGAAAACAAAAATTTTTTCAAAATTTAAAAAATATGCGTTACACTTTTCAATTATTTTAAACGTCGACTTTGGCGAAAATCTAACGGCTGTTGACAAAAATAAAATTTTGATAATTTTGAAAAATACGTAACACTTCTTAATAATTTTAAACGTTGGTTTTTTGAGAAAATCTATAGGTTTTTAAAAAAAAAAAATTTTCAAAATTTAAAAATATGCGTTACACTTTTCAATTATTTTAAACGTCGACTTTGGCAAAATCTAACGGCTGTTGACAAAAAAAAATTTTGATTTTGAAAAATGCGTTACACTTTTAAATAATTTAAAACGTAGATTTTTGTAACGGTATTTGTCAAAAAAAATTTTATGAAAATTTTGAATAATTTTTTTTACACTTTCAGTAATTTTATATGTCCACTTTTGCAAAAATCTAACGGCTTTTGACAAAAAAAAATTTTCAAAATTTAAAAATATGCGTTACACTTTTCAATTATTTTAAACGTCGACTTTGGCGAAAATCTAACGGCTGTTGACAAAAATAAAATTTTGATAATTTTGAAAAATACGTAACACTTCTTAACAATTTTAAACGTTGGTTTTTTGAAAAAATCTATAGGTTTTTGAAAAACAACAAATTTTTAAAAAAAATTTAAAAAAATATGCGTTACACTTTTCAATTATTTTAAACGTCGACTTTGGCGAAAATCTAACGGCTGTTGACAAAAATAAAATTTTGATAATTTTGAAAAATACGTAACACTTCTTAACAATTTTAAACGTTGGTTTTTTGAGAAAATCTATAGGTTTTTAAAAACAAAAATTTTAAAAATTTAAAAATATGCGTTACACTTTTCAATTATTTTAAACGTCGACTTTGGCAAAATCTAACGGCTGTTGACAAAAATAAATTTTATTTAAAATGTGTTACACTTTTAAATAATTTAAAACGTCGATTTTTGTAACGGACATTTGACAAAAAAAAATTTATGAAAATTTTGAAAATTTGTTTTACTTCAGTAATTTTATATGTCCACTTTTGCAAAAATCTAACGGTTTTTGACAAAAAAAAAATTTTTCAAAATTTAAAAATATGCTTTACACTTTTCAATTATTTTAAACGTCGACTTTGGCGAAAATCTAACGGCTGTTGACAAAAATAAAATTTTGATAATTTTGAAAAATACGTAACACTTCTTAACAATTTTAAACGTTGGTTTTTTGAGAAAATCTATAGGTTTTTAAAAACAAAAATTTTTCAAAATTTAAAAATATGCGTTACACTTTTCAATTATTTTAAACGTCGACTTTGGCAAAATCTAACGGCTGTTGACAAAAATAAAATTTTGAAAAATGCGTTACACTTTTAAATAATTTAAAACGTAGATTTTTGTAACGGTATTTGACAAAAAAAATTTATGAAAATTTTGAAAATTTGTTTACACTTTCAGTAATTTTATATGTCCACTTTTGCAAAAATCTAACGGCTTTTGACAAACAATTTTTTTCAAAATTTAAAAATATGCTTTACACCTTTCAATTATTTTAAACGTCGACTTTGGCAAAAATCTAACGGCTGTTGACACAAATAAAATTTTGATAATTTTGAAAAATACGTAACACTTCTTAACAATTTTAAACGTTGGTTTTTTGAGAAAATCTAAGGTAGGTTTTGAAAAAAAAAAATTTTTCAAAATTTAAAAATATGCGTTACACTTTTCAATTATTTTAAACGTCGACTTTGGCAAAATCTAACGGCTGTTGACAAAAATAAAATTTTGAAAAATGCGTTACACTTTTAAATAATTTAAAACGTAGATTTTTGTAACGGTATTTGACAAAAAAATTTTATGAAAATTTTGAAAATTTGTTTACACTTTCAGTAATTTTATATGTCCACTTTTGCAAAAATCTAACGGCTTTTGACAAAAAAAAAAAATTTTTCAAAATTTAAAAATATGCTTTTACACTTTTCAATTATTTTAAACGTCGACTTTGGCGAAAATCTAACGGCTGTTGACAAAAATAAAATTTTGATAATTTTGAAAAATACGTAACACTTCTTAACAATTTTAAACGTTGGTTTTTTGAGAAAATCTATAGGTTTTTAAAAAAAAAAATTTTTCAAAATTTAAAAATATGCGTTACACTTTTCAATTATTTTAAACGTCGACTTTGGCAAAATCTAACGGCTGTTGACAAAAATAAAATTTTGAAAAATGCGTTACACTTTTAAATAATTTAAAACGTAGATTTTTGTAAGGGATTTTGACAAAAAAAAATTTTATGAAAATTTTGAAAAATTGTTTACACTTTTCAGTAATTTTATATGTCCACTTTTGCAAAAAATCTAACGGCTTTTGACAAAAAAAAAATTTTTCAAAATTTAAAAATATGCGTTACACTTTTCAATTATTTTAAACGTCGACTTTGGCAAAAATCTAACGGCTGTTGACAAAAATAAAATTTTGAAAAATTTAAAAAAGCGTTACACTTTTTAAATAATTTTAAAACGTTGATTTTTGTAAAACGGTATTTGACAAAAAAAAATTTTGAAAATTTTGAAAATTTGTTTACACTTTCAATAATTTTAAACGTCCACTTTTGCAAAAATCTAACGGCTTTTTGACAAAAAAAAAATTTTCAAAATTTAAAAATATGCTTTACACTTTTCAATTATTTTAAACGTCGACTTTGGCGAAAATCTAACGGCTGTTGACAAAAATAAAATTTTGATAATTTTGAAAAATACGTAACACTTCATAACAATTTTAATCGTTGGTTTTTTGAGAAAATCTATAGGTTTTTCAAAACAAAACATTTTAAAAATTTAAAAATATGCGTTACACAATTATTTTAAACGTCGACTTTGGCGAAAATCTAACGGCTGTTGACAAAAATAAAATTTTGATAATTTTGAAAAATACGTAACACTTCATAACAATTTTAATCGTTGGTTTTTTGAGAAAATCTATAGGTTTTTCAAAACAAAACATTTTAAAAATTTAAAAATATGCGTTACACTTTTCAATTATTTTAAACGTCAACTTTGGCAAAATCTAACGGCTGTTGACAAAAATAAAATTTTGAAAAATGCGTTACACTTTTAAATAATTTAAAACGTAGATTTTTGTAACGGTATTTGACAAAAAAAAAATTGTATGAAAATTTTGAATAATTTGTTTACACTTTTCAGTAATTTTATATGTCCACTTATGCAAAAATTTAACGGCTTTTGACAAAAAAAAAATTTTCAAAATTCAAAAATATGCTTTTCACTTTTCAATTATTTTAAACGTCGACTTTGGCGAAAATCTAACGGCTGTAGACAAAAATAAAATTTAGATCATTTTGAAAAATACGTAACACTTCTTAACAATTTTAAACGTTGGTTTTTTGAGAAAATCTATCGGTTTTTAAAAACAAACATTTTTCAAAATTAAAAATATGCGTTACACTTTTCAATTATTTTAATCGTCGACTTTGGCAAAATCTAACGGCTGTTGACAAAAATAAAATTTTGAAAAAATGCGTTACACTTTTAAATAATTTTAAACGTTGATTTTTGTAAACGGTATTTGACAAAAAAAATTTAGAAAATTTTGAAAAATTTGCTTACACTTTTCAGTAATTTTAAATGTCGACTTTTGCAAAAATCTAACGGCTTTTGACAAAAAAAAAATTTTTCAAAATTTAAAAATATGCTTTACACTTTTCAATTATTTTAAACGTCGACTTTGGCGAAAATCTAACGGCTGTTGACAAAAATAAAATTTTGATAATTTTGAAAAATACGTAACACTTCTTAATAATTTTAAACGTTGGTTTTTTGAGAAAAATCTATCGGTTTTTGAAAAAAAAAAATTTTTCAAAATTTAAAAATATGCGTTACACTTTTCAATTATTTTAAACGTCGACTTTGGCGAAAATCTAACGGCTGTTGACAAAAATAAAATTTTGATAATTTTGAAAAATACGTAACACTTCTTAATAATTTTAAACGTTGGTTTTTTGAGAAAATCTATAGGTTTTTGAAAAAAAAAATTTTTCAAAATTTAAAAATATGCGTTACACTTTTCAATTATTTTAAACGTCGACTTTGGCAAAAATCTAACGGCTGTTGACAAAAATAAAATTTTGAAATTTTGAAAAATACGTTACACTTTTAAATAATTTTAAACGTTGGTTTTTTGAAAATCAACGGTTTTTGACAAAAAAAATTTTATGAAAATTTTGAAAAATATGCTTTACACTTTTCAGTAATTTTAAACGTCGACTTTTGGCAAAATCTAACGGCTTTTGACAAAAAAAAAAATTTTCAAAATTTAAAAATATGCTTTACACTTTTCAATTATTTTAAACGTCGACTTTGGCGAAAATCTAACGGCTGTTGACAAAAATAAAATTTTGATAATTTTGAAAAATACGTAACACTTCTTAACAATTTTAAACGTTGGTTTTTTGAGAAAATCTATAGGTTTTTAAAAACAAAAAATTTTCAAAATTTAAAAATATGCGTTACACTTTTCAATTATTTTAAACGTCGACTTTGGCGAAAATCTAACGGCTGTTGACAAAAATAAAATTTTGAAAAATGCGTTACACTTTTAAATAATTTAAAACGTAGATTTTTGTAACGGTATTTGACAAAAAAAAATTGTATGAAAATTTTGAAAAATTTTTTTACACTTTTAAGTAATTTTATATGTCCACTTATTGCAAAAATCTAACGGCTTTTGACAAAAAAAAATTTTTCAAAATTTAAAAATATGCTTTTCACTTTTCAATTATTTTAAACGTCGACTTTGGCGAAAATCTAACGGCTGTTGACAAAAATAAAATTTTGATAATTTTGAAAAATACGTAACACTTCTTAATAATTTTAAACGTTGGTTTTTTGAGAAAATCTATCGGTTTTTGAAAACAAACATTTTTCAAAATTTAAAAATATGCGTTACACTTTTCAATTATTTTAAACGTCGACTTTGGCAAAATCTAACGGCTGTTGACAAAAATAAAATTTTTTGAAAAATACGTAACACTTCCTTAAAAATTTTAAACGTTGATTTTTTGAAAAAAAAAATTTTAAAATTTAAAAAATTTTTCATTATTTTAAACGTCGACTTTGGCAAAAATCTAACGGCTTTTGAAAAAAAAAATTTTAAAAATTTAAAAATATGCGTTACACTTTTCAATTATTTTAAACGTCGACTTTGGCAAAATCTAACGGCTGTTGACAAAAATAAAATTTTGATAATTTTGAAAAATACGTAACACTTCTTAACAATTTTAAACGTTGGTTTTTTGAGAAAATCTATCGGTTTTTGAAAAAAAAAATTTTTCAAAATTTAAAAATATGCGTTACACTTTTCAATTATTTTAAACGTCGACTTTGGCAAAATCTAACGGCTGTTGACAAAAATAAAATTTTGAAAAATGCGTTACACTTTTAAATAATTTAAAACGTAGATTTTTGTAACGGTATTTGACAAAAAAAATGTTATGAAAATTTTGAAAATTTGTTTACACTTTTCAGTAATTTTATATGTCCACTTTTGCAAAAATCTAACGGCTTTTGACAAAAAAAAATTTTTCAAAATTTAAAAATATGCTTACACTTTTCAATTATTTTAAACGTCGACTTTGGCGAAAATCTAACGGCTGTTGACAAAAATAAAATTTTGATAATTTTGAAAAATACGTAACACTTCTTAACAATTTTAAACGTTGGTTTTTTGAGAAAATCTATAGGTTTTTAAAAACAAAAAATTTTCAAAATTTAAAAATATGCGTTACACTTTTCAATTATTTTAAACGTCGACTTTGGCAAAATCTAACGGCTGTTGACAAAAATAAAATTTTAAAATTTTGAAAAATGCGTTACACTTTTTAAATAATTTTAAACGTTGGATTTTTGAAATAACGGTATTTGACAAAAAAAAATTTTTTGAAAATTTTGAAAATTGTTTACACTTTTCAATAATTTTAAACGTCCACTTTTGCAAAAATCTAACGGCTTTTGACAAAAAAAAAATTTTTCAAAATTTAAAAATATGCGTTACACTTTTCAATTATTTTAAACGTCGACTTTGGCAAAAATCTAACGGCTGTTGACAAAAAAAAAATTTTGATAATTTTGAAAAATACGTAACACTTTTTAATAATTTTAAACGTTGATTTTTGAGAAAATCTAACGGTTTTTGAAAACAAAAATTTTGAAAATTTTAATCAATAATTTAAAAATACGTTACACTTTTCAATAATTTTAAACGTCGACTTTGGCAAAATTTTAAATAACGGCTGTTTGACAAAAAAAAATTTTTCAAAATTTAAAAATATGCGTTACACTTTTCAATTATTTTAAACGTCGACTTTGGCGAAAATCTAACGGCTGTTGACAAAAAAAAAATTTTGAAAATTTTGAAAAATACGTTACACTTTTTAATAATTTTAAACGTTGGTTTTTTGAAAAAATCTAACGGCTTTTGAAAAAAAAAATTTTTCAAAATTTAAAAATATGCGTTACACTTTTCAATTATTTTAAACGTCGACTTTGGCGAAAATCTAACGGCTGTTGACAAAAAAAAAATTTTGATAATTTTGAAAAATACGTAACACTTTTAATAATTTTAAACGTTGGTTTTTTGAGAAAATCTAACGGTTTTTGACAAAAAAAAACATTTTTCAAAATTTTAAAATATGCGTTACACTTTTCAATTATTTTAAACGTCGACTTTGGCAAAATCTAACGGCTGTTGACAAAAAATTAAAATTTTAAAAAATGCGTTACACTTTTAAATTATTTTAAAACGTCGATTTTGGAAATTAACGGCTGTTGACAAAAAAAAATTTTGAAAATTTTGAAAAATGTTTAACACTTTTAAATAATTTTAAACGTCCACTTTTGCAAAAATCTAACGGCTTTTGACAAAAAAAAATTTTTCAAAATTTAAAAATATGCGTTATCACTTTTCAATTATTTTAAACGTCGACTTTGGCGAAAATCTAACGGCTGTTGACAAAAATAAAATTTTGATAATTTTGAAAAATACGTAACACTTCTTAACAATTTTAAACGTTGGTTTTTTGAGAAAATCTATAGGTTTTTGAAAAACAAAAAATTTTCAAAATTTAAAAATATGCGTTACACTTTTCAATTATTTTAAACGTCGACTTTGGCAAAATCTAACGGCTGTTGACAAAAATAAAATTTTGAAAATTTGAAAAATGCGTTACACTTTTAAATAATTTAAAACGTTGATTTTTGTGAAAGGATCTATCAAAAAAATTGTTGAAAATTTTGAAAAATTTTTAAAATTTTAAAAAATTTTATATGTCCACTTTTTCAAAAGTAACGACTTTGTTTTGACAAAAAAAATTTTCAAAATTTAAAAATATGCTTTACACTTTTCAATTATTTTAAACGTCGACTTTGGCGAAAATCTAACGGCTGTTGACAAAAATAAAATTTAGATAATTTTGAAAAATACGTAACACTTCTTAATAATTTTAAACGTTGGTTTTTTGAGAAAATCTATCGGTTTTTGAAAAACAAAAATTTTTCAAAATTTAAAAATATGCGTTACACTTTTCAATTATTTTAAACGTCGACTTTGGCGAAAATCTAACGGCTGTTGACAAAAATAAAATTTTGATAATTTTGAAAAATACGTAACACTTCTTAACAATTTTAAACGTTGGTTTTTTGAGAAAATCTATAGGTTTTTGAAAACAAAAATTTTTAAAAATTTAAAAATATGCGTTACACTTTTCAATTATTTTAAACGTCGACTTTGGCAAAATCTAACGGCTGTTGACAAAAATAAAATTTTGAAAAATGCGTTACACTTTTAATTAATTTAAAACGTAGATTTTCGTAACGGTATTTGACAAAAAAAAATTGTTTGAAAATTTTGAAAAATTTTTTACACTTTTAAATAATTTTATATGTCCACTTATGCAAAAATGTAACGGCTTTTGACAAAAAAAAATTTTTCAAAATTTAAAAATATGCTTTTCACTTTTCAATTATTTTAAACGTCGACTTTGGCGAAAATCTAACGGCTGTTGACAAAAATAAAATTTTGATAATTTTGAAAAATACGTAACACTTCTTAATAATTTTAAACGTTGGTTTTTTGAGAAAATCTATCGGTTTTTGAAAAACAAAAAATTTTTCAAAATTTAAAAATATGCGTTACACTTTTCAATTATTTTAAACGTCGACTTTGGCGAAAATCTAACGGCTGTTGACAAAAATAAAATTTTGATAATTTTGAAAAATACGTAACACTTCTTAATAATTTTAAACGTTGGTTTTTTGAGAAAATCTATCAGGTTTTTGAAAAAAAAAATTTTTCAAAATTTAAAAATATGCGTTACACTTTTCAATTATTTTAAACGTCGACTTTGGCGAAAATCTAACGGCTGTTGACAAAAATAAAATTTTGATAATTTTGAAAAATACGTAACACTTCTTAACAATTTTAAACGTTGGTTTTTTGAGAAAATCTATAGGTTTTTGAAAAAAAAAAATTTTAAAAATTTAAAAATATGCGTTACACTTTTCAATTATTTTAAACGTCGACTTTGGCAAAATCTAACGGCTGTTGACAAAAATAAAATTTTGAAAAATGCGTTACACTTTTAAATAATTTAAAACGTAGATTTTTGTAACGGTATTTGACAAAAAAAAAATGTTTGAAAATTTTGAAAAATTTTTTTACACTTTTAAATAATTTTATATGTCCACTTATGCAAAAAATCTAACGGCTTTTGACAAAAAAAAAATTTTTCAAAATTTAAAAATATGCTTTACACTTTTCAATTATTTTAAACGTCGACTTTGGCGAAAATCTAACGGCTGTTGACAAAAATAAAATTTTGATAATTTTGAAAAATACGTAACACTTCTTAACAATTTTAAACGTTGGTTTTTTGAGAAAATCTATCGGTTTTTGAAAACAAAAATTTTTAAAAATTTAAAAATATGCGTTACACTTTTCAATTATTTTAAACGTCGACTTTGGCAAAATCTAACGGCTGTTGACAAAAATAAAATTTTGAAAAATGCGTTACACTTTTAAATAATTTAAAACGTCGATTTTTGTAACGGTATTTGACAAAAAAAAATTTTGAAAATTTTGAAAAATTCGTTTACACTTTTAAATAATTTTATATGTCCACTTATGCAAAAATGTAACGGCTTTTGAAAAAAAAAATGTTTCAAAATTTAAAAATATGCTTTACACTTTTCAATTATTTTAAACGTCGACTTTGGCGAAAATCTAACGGCTGTTGACAAAAATAAAATTTTGATAATTTTGAAAAATACGTAACACTTCTTAATAATTTTAAACGTTGGTTTTTTGAGAAAATCTATCGGTTTTTGAAAAAAAAACATTTTTCAAAATTTAAAAATATGCGTTACACTTTTCAATTATTTTAAACGTCGACTTTGGCGAAAATCTAACGGCTGTTGACAAAAATAAAATTTTGATAATTTTGAAAAATACGTAACACTTCTTAACAATTTTAAACGTTGGTTTTTTGAGAAAATCTATAGGTTTTTAAAAACAAAAAATTTTAAAAATTTAAAAATATGCGTTACACTTTTCAATTATTTTAAACGTCGACTTTGGCAAAATCTAACGGCTGTTGACAAAAATAAAATTTTGAAAAATGCGTTACACTTTTAAATAATTTAAAACGTAGATTTTTGTAACGGTATTTGACAAAAAAAATTGTATGAAAATTTTGAAAAATTTTTTACACTTTTAAATAATTTTATATGTCCACTTATGCAAAAATGTAACGGCTTTTGACAAAAAAAAAATGTTTCAAAATTTAAAAATATGCTTTTCACTTTTCAATTATTTTAAACGTCGACTTTGGCGAAAATCTAACGGCTGTTGACAAAAATAAAATTTTGATAATTTTGAAAAATACGTAACACTTCTTAATAATTTTAAACGTTGGTTTTTTGAGAAAATCTATCGGTTTTTGAAAACAAACAATTTTCAAAATTTAAAAATATGCGTTACACTTTTCAATTATTTTAAACGTCGACTTTGGCGAAAATCTAACGGCTGTTGACAAAAATAAAATTTTGATAATTTTGAAAAATACGTAACACTTCTTAACAATTTTAAACGTTGGTTTTTTGAGAAAATCTATAGGTTTTTGAAAAAAAAAAATTTTTTCAAAATTTAAAAATATGCGTTACACTTTTCAATTATTTTAAACGTCGACTTTGGCAAAATCTAACGGCTGTTGACAAAAATAAAATTTTGAAAATTTTGAAAAATACGTTACACTTCTTAAATAATTTTAAACGTTGATTTTTGGAAAATCTAACGGTTTTTGACAAAAAATTTAAAATTTAAAAATTTACTTTTAAAAAAAATAAAATTTTAAAATTTTAAAAAAAAAAAAATTGTTTGAAAATTTTGAAAAATTTTTACACTTTTCAATAATTTTAAACGTCGACTTTGGCAAAAATCTAACGGCTTTTGACAAAAAAAAAAATTTCAAAATTTTAAAAATATGCGTTACACTTTTCAATTATTTTAAACGTCGACTTTGGCGAAAATCTAACGGCTGTTGACAAAAAAAAATAAAATTTTGATAATTTTGAAAAATACGTAACACTTCTTAATAATTTTAAACGTTGGTTTTTGAGAAAATCTATCGGTTTTTGAAAAAAAAAATTTTTCAAAATTTAAAAATATGCGTTACACTTTTCAATTATTTTAAACGTCGACTTTGGCGAAAATCTAACGGCTGTTGACAAAAATAAAATTTTGATAATTTTGAAAAATACGTAACACTTCTTAACAATTTTAAACGTTGGTTTTTTGAGAAAATCTATAGGTTTTTGAAAACAAAAAATTTTAAAAATTTAAAAATATGCGTTACACTTTTCAATTATTTTAAACGTCGACTTTGGCAAAATCTAACGGCTGTTGACAAAAATAAAATTTTGAAAAATGCGTTACACTTTTAAATAATTTAAAACGTAGATTTTTGTAACGGTATTTGACAAAAAAAAAATTGTATTGAAAATTTTGAAAAATTTTTTACACTTTTAAATAATTTTATATGTCCACTTATGCAAAAATGTAACGGCTTTTGACAAAAAAAAATGTTTCAAAATTTAAAAATATGCTTTTCACTTTTCAATTATTTTAAACGTCGACTTTGGCGAAAATCTAACGGCTGTTGACAAAAATAAAATTTAGATAATTTTGAAAAATACGTAACACTTCTTAATAATTTTAAACGTTGGTTTTTTGAGAAAATCTATCGGTTTTTGAAAACAAAAACATTTTTCAAAATTTAAAAAATATGCGTTACACTTTTCAATTATTTTAAACGTCGACTTTGGCGAAAATCTAACGGCTGTTGACAAAAATAAAATTTTGATAATTTTGAAAAATACGTAACACTTCATAACAATTTTAATCGTTGGTTTTTTGAGAAAATCTATAGGTTTTTGAAAAAAAAAAAATTTTAAAAATTTAAAAATATGCGTTACACTTTTCAATTATTTTAAACGTCGACTTTGGCAAAATCTAACGGCTGTTGACAGAAATAAAATTTTGAAAAATGCGTTACACTTTTAAATAATTTAAAACGTAGATTTTTGTAACGGTATTTGACAAAAAAAAAATTGTTTGAAAATTTTGAAAAATTTTTTACACTTTTAAATAATTTTATATGTCCACTTATGCAAAAATGTAACGGCTTTTGACAAAAAAAAAATGTTTCAAAATTTAAAAATATGCTTTTCACTTTTCAATTATTTTAAACGTCGACTTTGGCGAAAATCTAACGGCTGTTGACAAAAATAAAATTTTGATAATTTTGAAAAATACGTAACACTTCTTAACAATTTTAAACGTTGGTTTTTTGAGAAAATCTATCGGTTTTTGAAAACAAACATTTTTCAAAATTTAAAAATATGCGTTACACTTTTCAATTATTTTAAACGTCGACTTTGGCAAAATCTAACGGCTGTTGACAAAAATAAAATTTTGAAAATAAAAATGCGTTACACTCTTTTAAATAATTTAAAACGTAGATTTTTGTAACGGTATTTGACAAAAAAAAATTGTTATGAAAATTTTGAAAAATTTTTTACACTTTTAAATAATTTTATATGTCCACTTATGCAAAAATGTAACGGCTTTTGACAAAAAAAAAATGTTTCAAAATTTAAAAATATGCTTTTCACTTTTCAATTATTTTAAACGTCGACTTTGGCGAAAATCTAACGGCTGTTGACAAAAATAAAATTTTGATAATTTTGAAAAATACGTAACACTTCTTAATAATTTTAAACGTTGGTTTTTTGAGAAAATCTATCGGTTTTTGAAAACAAACATTTTTCAAAATTTAAAAATATGCGTTACACTTTTCAATTATTTTAAACGTCGACTTTGGCAAAATCTAACGGCTGTTGACAAAAATAAAATTTTGATAATTTTGAAAAATACGTAACACTTCTTAACAATTTTAAACGTTGGTTTTTTTAGAAAATCTATAGGTTTTTGAAAACAAAAAATTTTTCAAAATTTTAAAATTTAAAAATATGCGTTACACTTTTCAATTATTTTAAACGTCGACTTTGGCGAAAATCTAACGGCTGTTGACAAAAATAAAATTTTGAAAATTTTGAAAAATTTAACGTAACACTTTTTAACAATAATTTTAAACGTTGGTTTTTTATATGAAAAAATCTAACGGCTTTTGACAAAAAAAATTTTTCAAAATTTAAAAATATGCTTTACACTTTTCAATTATTTTAAACGTCGACTTTGGCGAAAATCTAACGGCTGTTGACAAAAATAAAAGTTTGATAATTTTGAAAAATACGTAACACTTCTTAACAATTTTAAAATTTTAAACGTTGGTTTTTTGAGAAAATCTATAAAGTTTTTGAAAAAAAAATTTTTCAAAATTTAAAAATATGCGTTACACTTTTCAATTATTTTAAACGTCGACTTTGGCGAAAATCTAACGGCTGTTGACAAAAATAAAATTTTGATAATTTTGAAAAATACGTAACACTTCTTAAATAATTTTAAACGTTGGTTTTTTGAGAAAATCTATCGGTTTTTGAAAAAAAAAATTTTTCAAAATTTAAAAATATGCGTTACACTTTTCAATTATTTTAAACGTCGACTTTGGCGAAAATCTAACGGCTGTTGACAAAAATAAAATTTTGATAATTTTGAAAAATACGTAACACTTTTTAATAATTTTAAACGTTGGTTTTTTGAGAAAATCTATCGGTTTTTGAAAAAAAAAATTTTTCAAAATTTAAAAATATGCGTTACACTTTTCAATTATTTTAAACGTCGACTTTGGCAAAAATCTAACGGCTGTTGACAAAAAAAATAAAATTTTGAAAAATGCGTTACACTTTTCAATTATTTTAAACGTCGACTTTTGCGAAAATCTAACGGCTGTTGACAAAAAAAATAAAATTTTGATAATTTTGAAAAATACGTAACACTTCTTAATAATTTTAAACGTTGGTTTTTTGAGAAAATCTAACGGTTTTTGAAAAAAAAAATTTTTCAAAATTTAAAAATATGCGTTACACTTTTCAATTATTTTAAACGTCGACTTTGGCGAAAATCTAACGGCTGTTGACAAAAATAAAAATTTTGATAATTTTGAAAAATACGTAACACTTCATTAACAATTTTAAACGTTGGTTTTTTGAGAAAATCTATAGGTTTTTGAAAAAAAAAAATTTTTCAAAATTTAAAAATATGCGTTACACTTTTCAATTATTTTAAACGTCGACTTTGGCAAAATCTAACGGCTGTTGACAGAAATAAAATTTTGAAAAAATGCGTTACACTTTTAAATAATTTAAAACGTAGATTTTTGTAACGGTATTTGACAAAAAAAAATTGTTTGATAATTTTGAAAAATTTTTTACACTTTTAAATAATTTTATATGTCCACTTATGCAAAAATGTAACGGCTTTTGACAAAAAAAAATGTTTCAAAATTTGAAAATATGCTTTTCACTTTTCAATTATTTTAAACGTCGACTTTGGCGAAAATCTAACGGCTGTTGACTAAAAAAAAATTTTGATAATTTTGAAAAATACGTAACACTTCTTAACAATTTTAAACGTTGGTTTTTTGAGAAAATCTATCGGTTTTTGAAAACAAAATTTTTCAAAATTTAAAAATATGCGTTACACTTTTCAATTATTTTAAACGTCGACTTTGGCAAAATCTAACGGCTGTTGACAAAAATAAAATTTTGAAAAATGCGTTACACTTTTAAATAATTTAAAACGTAGATTTTTGTAACGGTATTTGACAAAAAAAAATTGTTTGAAAATTTTGAAAAATTTTTTACACTTTTAAATAATTTTATATGTCCACTTATGCAAAAATGTAACGGCTTTTGACAAAAAAAAATGTTTCAAAATTTGAAAATATGCTTTTCACTTTTCAATTATTTTAAACGTCGACTTTGGCGAAAATCTAACGGCTGTTGACAAAAATAAAATTTAGATAATTTTGAAAAATACGTAACACTTCTTAATAATTTTAAACGTTGGTTTTTGAGAAAATCTATCGGTTTTTGAAAACAAACATTTTTCAAAATTTAAAAATATGCGTTACACTTTTCAATTATTTTAAACGTCGACTTTGGCGAAAATCTAACGGCTGTTGACAAAAATAAAATTTTTGAAAAATACGTTACACTTTTAAATAATTTTAAACGTTGGTTTTTGTGAAAATCTATCGGTTTTTGAAAAAAAAAAATTTTTGAAAATTTTAAAAATATGCGTTACACTTTTCAATTATTTTAAACGTCGACTTTGGCAAAAATCTAACGGCTTTTGACAAAAAAAAATTTTTCAAAATTTAAAAATATGCGTTACACTTTTCAATTATTTTAAACGTCGACTTTGGCGAAAATCTAACGGCTGTTGACAAAAATAAAATTTATGATAATTTTGAAAAATACGTAACACTTCTTAAATAATTTTAAACGTTGGTTTTTGAGAAAATCTAACGGTTTTTGAAAACAAAAATTTTTCAAAATTTAAAAATATGCGTTACACTTTTCAATTATTTTAAACGTCGACTTTGGCGAAAATCTAACGGCTGTTGACAAAAATAAAATTTTGATAATTTTGAAAAATACGTAACACTTTTTAATAATTTTAAACGTTGGTTTTTTGAAGAAAATCTATCGGTTTTTGAAAAAAAAAATTTTTCAAAATTTAAAAATATGCGTTACACTTTTCAATTATTTTAAACGTCGACTTTGGCGAAAATCTAACGGCTGTTGACAAAAATAAAATTTTGATAATTTTGAAAAATACGTAACACTTCTTAATAATTTTAAACGTTGGTTTTTTGAGAAAATCTATCGGTTTTTGAAAACAAAAATTTTTCAAAATTTAAAAATATGCGTTACACTTTTCAATTATTTTAAACGTCGACTTTGGCAAAAATCTAACGGCTGTTGACAAAAATAAAATTTTGATAATTTTGAAAAATACGTAACACTTCTATAACAATTTTAAACGTTGGTTTTTTGAGAAAATCTAACGGTTTTTGAAAAAAAAAAATTTTTCAAAATTTAAAAATATGCGTTACACTTTTCAATTATTTTAAACGTCGACTTTGGCAAAATCTAACGGCTGTTGACAAAAATAAAATTTTGAAAAATGCGTTACACTTTTAAATAATTTAAAACGTAGATTTTTGTAACGGTATTTGACAACAAAAAATTGTTTCAAAATTTTGAAAATTTTTTTACACTTTTTAATAATTTTATATGTCCACTTATGCAAAAATGTAACGGCTTTTGACAAAAAGAAATGTTTCAAAATTTAAAAATATGCTTTTCACTTTTCAATTATTTTAAACGTCGACTTTGGCGAAAATCTAACGGCTGTTGACAAAAATAAAATTTTGATAATTTTGAAAAATACGTAACACTTCTTAATAATTTTAAACGTTGGTTTTTTGAGAAAATCTATCGGTTTTTGAAAAACAAACATTTTTCAAAATTTAAAAATATGCGTTACACTTTTCAATTATTTTAAACGTCGACTTTGGCAAAAATCTAACGGCTGTTGACAAAAATAAAATTTTGAAAAAATGCGTTACACTTTTAAATAATTTAAAACGTAGATTTTTGTAACGGTATTTGACAAAAAAAAATTTTATGAAAATTTTGAAAAATTTTTACACTTTTAAATAATTTTATATGTCCACTTTTGCAAAAATCTAACGGCTTTTGACAAAAAAAAAAATTTTCAAAATTTAAAAATATGCTTTTCACTTTTCAATTATTTTAAACGTCGACTTTGGCGAAAATCTAACGGCTGTTGACAAAAATAAAATTTTGATAATTTTGAAAAATACGTAACACTTCTTAAAATTTTTAATTTAAACGTTGGTTTTTGAAAAACGGTTTTTGAAAAAAAAATTTTTGAAAATTTAAAAATTTTACACTTTTCAATAATTTTAAACGTCCACTTATGAAAAAATCTAACGGCTTTTGACAAAAAAAAATTTTTCAAAATTTAAAAATATGCGTTACACTTTTCAATTATTTTAAACGTCGACTTTGGCGAAAATCTAACGGCTGTTGACAAAAATAAAATTTAGATAATTTTGAAAAATACGTAACACTTCTTAATAATTTTAAACGTTGGTTTTTTGAGAAAATCTATCGGTTTTTGAAAAAAAACATTTTTCAAAATTTAAAAATATGCGTTACACTTTTCAATTATTTTAAACGTCGACTTTGGCGAAAATCTAACGGCTGTTGACAAAAAAAAAATTTTGATAATTTTGAAAAATACGTAACATTTCATAACAATTTTAATCGTTGGTTTTTTGAGAAAATCTATAGGTTTTTGAAAACAAAAAAATTTAAAAATTTAAAAATATGCGTTTCACTTTTCAATTATTTTAAACGTCGACTTTGGCAAAATCTAACGGCTGTTGACAAAAATAAAATTTTGAAAAATGCGTTACACTTTTAAATAATTTAAAACGTAGATTTTTGTAACGGTATTTGACAAAAAAAAATTGTATGAAAATTTTGAAAAATTTTTTACACTTTTCAGTAATTTTATATGTCCACTTATGCAAAAATGTAACGGCTTTTGACAAAAAAAAAAATGTTTCAAAATTTAAAAATATGCTTTTCACTTTTCAATTATTTTAAACGTCGACTTTGGCGAAAATCTAACGGCTGTTGACAAAAATAAAAATTTAGATAATTTTGAAAAATACGTAACACTTCTTAATAATTTTAAACGTTGGTTTTTTGAGAAAATCTATCGGTTTTTGAAAAACAAACATTTTTCAAAATTTAAAAATATGCGTTTCACTTTTCAATTATTTTAAACGTCGACTTTGGCAAAATCTAACGGCTGTTGACAAAAATAAAATTTTGAAAAATGCGTTACACTTTTAAATAATTTAAAACGTAGATTTTTGATAACGGTATTTGACAAAAAAAATTTTTTGAAAATTTTGAAAAATTTTTTACACTTTTCAATAATTTTATATGTCCACTTTTGCAAAAATCTAAAGGCTTTTGACAAAAAAAACCTTTTCAAAATTTAAAAATATGCTTTTCACTTTTCAATTATTTTAAACGTCGACTTTGGCGAAAATCTAACGGCTGTTGACAGAAATAAAATTTTGATAATTTTGAAAAATACGTAACACTTCTTAATAATTTTAAACGTTGGTTTTTTGAGAAAATCTATCGGTTTTTGAAAACAAACATTTTTCAAAATTAAAAATATGCGTTACACTTTTCAATTATTTTAAACGTCGACTTTGGCAAAAATCTAACGGCTGTTGACAAAAATAAAATTTTGAAAAATGCGTTACACTTTTAAATAATTTAAAACGTAGATTTTTGCAAAAATCTAACGGTATGTTGACAAAAAAAAATTTTGAAAATTTTGAAAAATTCGTTACACTTTTTAATAATTTTAAACGTCCACTTTTTGCAAAAAATCTAACGGCTTTTGAAAAAAAACAATTTTTCAAAATTTAAAAATATGCTTTACACTTTTCAATTATTTTAAACGTCGACTTTGGCGAAAATCTAACGGCTGTTGACAAAAATAAAATTTTGATAATTTTGAAAAATACGTAACACTTCTTAATAATTTTAAACGTTGGTTTTTTGAGAAAATCTATCGGTTTTTGAAAAACAAAAATTTTTCAAAAATTAAAAATATGCGTTACACTTTTCAATTATTTTAAACGTCGACTTTGGCAAAATCTAACGGCTGTTGACAAAAATAAAATTTTGAAAAATGCGTTACACTTTTAAATAATTTAAAACGTAGATTTTTGTAACGGTATTTGACAAAAAAAAATTGTTTGAAAATTTTGAAAAATTTGAAAATTTTAACACTTTAAATCACTTTTCAAAAATTTTATATGTCCACTTATTGCAAAAATGTAAAACGGCTTTTGACAAAAAAAAATTTTTCAAAATTTAAGAAAATATGCTTTTCACTTTTCAATTATTTTAAACGTCGACTTTGGCGAAAATCTAACGGCTGTTGACAAAAATAAAATTTTGATAATTTTGAAAAATACGTAACACTTCTTAATAATTTTAAACGTTGGTTTTTTGAGAAAATCTATCGGTTTTTGAAAACAAAAAAATTTTTCAAAATTTAAAAATATGCGTTACACTTTTCAATTATTTTAAATCTCGGCTTTGGCAAAAATCTAACGGCTGTTGACAAAAATAAAATTTTGATAATTTTGAAAAATACGTAACACTTCTTAATAATTTTAAACGTTGGTTTTTTGAGAAAATCTATCGGTTTTTAAAAACAAAAAATTTTAAAAATTTAAAAATATGCGTTACACTTTTCAATTATTTTAAACGTCGACTTTGGCGAAAATCTAACGGCTGTTGACAAAAATAAAATTTTGAAATAATTTTGAAAAATACGTAACACTTCTTAACAAATTTTAAACTGTTGGTTTTTTTAAAAAAATTGAAAAATCTATCGGTTTTTGAAAAAAAAAAATTTTTCAAAATTTAAAAATATGCGTTACACTTTTCAATTATTTTAAACGTCGACTTTGGCAAAATCTAACGGCTGTTGACAAAAAAAAATTTTGAAAAATGCGTTACACTTTTAAATAATTTAAAACGTAGTTTTTGTAACGGTATTTACAAAAAAAAATTGTTTGAAAATTTTGAAAAATTTTTTACACTTTTAAATAATTTTATATCGTTGGTTTTTTGAAAAAATCTAACGGTTTTTGAAAAAAAAAAATTTTTCAAAATTTAAAAATATGCTTTACACTTTTCAATTATTTTAAACGTCGACTTTGGCGAAAATCTAACGGCTGTTGACAAAAATAAAATTTTGATAATTTTGAAAAATACGTAACACTTCTTAACAATTTTAAACGTTGGTTTTTTGAGAAAATCTATAGGTTTTTGAAAACAAAAAATTTTTCAAAATTTAAAAATATGCGTTACACTTTTCAATTATTTTAAACGTCGACTTTGGCAAAATCTAACGGCTGTTGACAAAAATAAAATTTTGAAAAATGCGTTACACTTTTAAATAATTTAAAACGTAGATTTTTGTAACGGTATTTGACAAAAAAAAATTGTATGAAAATTTTGAATAATTTTTTACACTTTTCAGTAATTTTATATGTCCACTTATGCAAAAATGTAACGGCTTTTGACAAAAAAAAATGTTTCAAAATTTAAAAATATGCTTTTCACTTTTCAATTATTTTAAACGTCGACTTTGGCGAAAATCTAACGGCTGTTGACAAAAATAAAATTTTGATAATTTTGAAAAATATGTAACACTTCTTAACAATTTTAAACGTTTGTTTTTTGAGAAAATCTATCGGTTTTTGAAAACAAACATTTTTCAAAATTTAAAAATATGCGTTTCACTTTTCAATTATTTTAAACGTCGACTTTGGCAAAATCTAACGGCTGTTGACAAAAATAAAATTTTGAAAAATGCGTTACACTTTTAAATAATTTAAAACGTAGATTTTTGTAACGGTATTTGACAAAAAAAAATTGTATGAAAATTTTGAATAATTTTTTACACTTTTAATTAATTTTATATGTCCACTTATGCAAAAATCTAACGGCTTTTGACAAAAAAAAATTTTTCAAAATTTAAAAATATGCTTTTCACTTTTCAATTATTTTAAACGTCGACTTTGGCGAAAATCTAACGGCTGTTGACAAAAAAAATTTAAAAAATTTAAAATTTTGATAATTTTGAAAAAATACGTTAACACTTCTTAACAATTTTAAACGTTGGTTTTTTGAGAAAATCTATCGGTTTTTGAAAAAAAAACATTTTTCAAAATTTAAAAATATGCGTTACACTTTTCAATTATTTTAAACGTCGACTTTGGCGAAAATCTAACGGCTGTTGACAAAAAAAAAATTTTGATAATTTTGAAAAATACGTAACACTTCTTAATAATTTTAAACGTTGGTTTTTTGAGAAAATCTATCGGTTTTTGAAAAAAAAAATTTTTCAAAATTTAAAAAATATGCGTTACACTTTTCAATTATTTTAAACGTCGACTTTGGCAAAATCTAACGGCTGTTGACAAAAATAAAATTTTGATAATTTTGAAAAATGCGTTACACTTTTTTAATAATTTTAAACGTTGATTTTTGGGAAAATTAACGGTATTTGACAAAAAAAAATTTTTTGAAAATTTTGAAAAATATGTTACACTTTTCAATAATTTTAAACGTCGACTTTTGCAAAAATCTAACGGCTTTTGACAAAAAAAATTTTTCAAAATTTAAAAATATGCGTTACACTTTTCAATTATTTTAAACGTCGACTTTGGCAAAATCTAACGGCTGTTAACAAAAAAAATAATTTAAAATGAAAAATACGTTACACTTTTCAATTATTTTAAACGTCGACTTTGGCAAAAATCTAACGGCTGTTGACAAAAAAAAAATTTTAAAATTTGAAAAATGCGTTACACTTTTAAATAATTTTAAAACGTAGATTTTTGAATAACGGTTTTTGACAAAAAAAAATTTTTGAAAATTTTGAAAAATTTTTACACTTTTCAATAATTTTATATGTCCACTTTTGCAAAAATCTAACGGCTTTTGACAAAAAAAAAAATTTTTCAAAATTTAAAAATATGCTTTACACTTTTCAATTATTTTAAACGTCGACTTTGGCGAAAATCTAACGGCTGTTGACAAAAAAAAAATTTTGATAATTTTGAAAAATACGTAACACTTCTTAATAATTTTAAACGTTGGTTTTTTGAGAAAATCTATCGGTTTTTGAAAAAAAAAATTTTTCAAAATTTAAAAATATGCGTTACACTTTTCAATTATTTTAAACGTCGACTTTGGCGAAAATCTAACGGCTGTTGACAAAAAATAAAATTTTGATAATTTTGAAAAATACGTAACACTTCATAACAATTTTAATCGTTGGTTTTTTGAGAAAATCTATAGGTTTTTGAAAACAAAAAATTTTAAAAATTTAAAAATATGCGTTACACTTTTCAATTATTTTAAACGTCGACTTTGGCAAAATCTAACGGCTGTTGACAAAAATAAAATTTTGAAAAATGCGTTACACTTTTAAATAATTTGAAAACGTCGATTTTTGTAACGGTATTTGACAAAAAAAAATTGTTTGAAAATTTTGAAAAATTTTTTACACTTTTAAATAATTTTATATGTCCACTTATGCAAAAATGTAACGGCTTTTGACAAAAAAAAATGTTTCAAAATTTAAAAATATACTTTTCACTTTTCAATTATTTTAAACGTCGACTTTGGCGAAAATCTAACGGCTGTTGACAAAAATAAAATGTAGATAATTTTGAAAAATACGTAACACTTCTTAATAATTTTAAACGTTGGTTTTTGAGAAAATCTATCGGTTTTTGAAAACAAACATTTTTCAAAATTAAAAATATGCGTTACACTTTTCAATTATTTTAAACGTCGACTTTGGCGAAAATCTAACGGCTGTTGACAAAAATAAAATTTAGATAATTTTGAAAAATACGTAACACTTCTTAATAATTTTAAATGTTGGTTTTTTGAGAAAATCTATAGGTTTTTGAAAACAAAAAATTTTAAAAATTTAAAAATATGCGTTACACTTTTCAATTATTTTAAACGTCGACTTTGGCAAAATCTAACGGCTGTTGACAAAAATAAAATTTTGAAAATTTTAAAAATCGTTACACTTTTAAATAATTTAAAACGTAGATTTTTGTAACGGTATTTGACAAAAAAAAATTTTATGAAAATTTTGAAAAATTTTTTACACTTTTCAATTAATTTTATATGTCCACTTTTGCAAAAATGTAACGGCTTTTGACAAAAAAAAATGTTTCAAAATTTAAAAATATGCTTTTCACTTTTCAATTATTTTAAACGTCGACTTTGGCGAAAATCTAACGGCTGTTGACAAAAATAAAATTTTGAATAATTTTGAAAAATACGTAACACTTCTTAATAATTTTAAACGTTGGTTTTTTGAGAAAATCTATCGGTTTTTGAAAACAAAAATTTTTCAAAATTTAAAAATATGCGTTACACTTTTCAATTATTTTAAACGTCGACTTTGGCAAAAATCTAACGGCTGTTGACAAAAATAAAATTTTGATAATTTTGAAAAATACGTAACACTTCTTAACAATTTTAAATTTTTTTAAAAAATCTATAGGTTTTTGAAAACAAAAAATTTAAAAATATGCGTTACACTTTTCAATTATTTTAAACGTCGACTTTGGCAAAATCTAACGGCTGTTGACAAAAATAAAATTTTGAAAAATGCGTTACTCTTTTAAATAATTTGAAACGTCGATTTTTGTAACGGTATTTGACAAAAAAAATTGTTTGAAAATTTTGAAAAATTTTTTACACCTTTAAATAATTTTATATGTCCACTTATGCAAAAATGTAACGGCTTTTGACAAAAAAAAATGTTTCAAAATTTAAAAATATGCTTTTCACTTTTCAATTATTTTAAACGTCGACTTTGGCGAAAATCTAACGGCTGTTGACAAAAATAAAATGTAGATAATTTTGAAAAATACGTAACACTTCTTAATAATTTTAAACGTTGGTTTTTTGAGAAAATCTATCGGTTTTTGAAAACAAACATTTTTCAAAATTAAAAATATGCGTTACACTTTTCAATTATTTTAAACGTCGACTTTGGCAAAAAACCTAAAAAAAAATTTATTATTTTAAACGTCGACTTTGGCGAAAATCTAACGGCTGTTGACAAAAATAAAATTTTGATAATTTTGAAAAATACGTAACACTTCATAATAATTTTAATCGTTGGTTTTTTGAGAAAATCTATAGGTTTTTGAAAACAAAAAATTTTAAAAATTTAAAAATATGCGTTACACTTTTCAATTATTTTAAACGTCGACTTTGGCAAAATCTAACGGCTGTTGACAGAAATAAAATTTTGAAAAATGCGTTACACTTTTAAATAATTTAAAACGTAGATTTTTGTAACGGTATTTGACAAAAAAAAATTGTATGAAAATTTTGAATAATTTTTTACACTTTTCAGTAATTTTATATGTCCACTTATGCAAAAATGTAACGGCTTTTGACAAAAAAAAAATGTTTCAAAATTTAAAAATATGCTTTTCACTTTTCAATTATTTTAAACGTCGACTTTGGCGAAAATCTAACGGCTGTTGACAAAAATAAAATTTTGATAATTTTGAAAAATACGTAACACTTCTTAATAATTTTAAACGTTGGTTTTTTGAGAAAATCTATCGGTTTTTGAAAAACAAACATTTTTCAAAATTTAAAAATATGCGTTACACTTTTCAATTATTTTAAACGTCGACTTTGGCGAAAATCTAACGGCTGTTGACAAAAATAAAATTTTGATAATTTTGAAAAATACGTAACACTTCTTAACAATTTTAATCGTTGGTTTTTTGAGAAAATCTATAGGTTTTTGAAAACAAAAAAATTTTTCAAAATTTAAAAATATGCGTTACACTTTTCAATTATTTTAAACGTCGACTTTGGCAAAATCTAACGGCTGTTGACAAAAATAAAATTTTGAAAAATGCGTTACACTTTTAAATAATTTAAAACGTAGATTTTTGTAACGGTATTTGACAAAAAAAAATGTTATGAAAATTTTGAAAAATTTTTTACACTTTTAATAATTTTATATGTCCACTTTTGCAAAAATGTAACGGCTTTTGACAAAAAAAAAATGTTTCAAAATTTAAAAATATGCTTTTCACTTTTCAATTATTTTAAACGTCGACTTTGGCGAAAATCTAACGGCTGTTGACAAAAATAAAATTTTGATAATTTTGAAAAATACGTAACACTTCTTAATAATTTTAAACGTTGGTTTTTTGAAAAAATCTATAGGTTTTTAAAAACAAAAATTTTTAAAATTTAAAAATATGCGTTACACTTTTCAATTATTTTAAACGTCGACTTTGGCAAAATCTAACGGCTGTTGACAAAAATAAAATTTTAGATAATTTTGAAAAATACGTAACACTTCTTAACAATTTTAAACGTTGGTTTTTTGAGAAAATCTATAGGTTTTTGAAAAACAACAAATTTTAAAAATTTAAAAATATGCGTTACACTTTTCAATTATTTTAAACGTCGACTTTGGCAAAAATCTAACGGCTGTTGACAAAAAAAAATTTTGAAAATTTTGAAAAATATGCGGTAACACTTTTCAATTATTTTAAACGTCGACTTTTTGGCAAAATCTAAGGGCTGTTGACAAAAATAAAATTTTGAAAATTTAAAAATATGCGTTACACTTTTCAATTATTTTAAACGTCGACTTTGGCAAAATCTAACGGCTGTTGACAGAAATAAAATTTTGAAAAATGCGTTACACTTTTAAATAATTTAAAACGTAGATTTTTGTAACGGTATTTGACAAAAAAAAAATTGTATGAAAATTTTGAAAATTTTTTTTACACTTTTCAGTAATTTTATATGTCCACTTATGCAAAAATCTAACGGCTTTTGACAAAAAAAAAAATTTTCCAAATTTTAAAAATATGCTTTACACTTTTCAATTATTTTAAACGTCGACTTTGGCGAAAATCTAAGCCGGTAGGCTGTTGACAAAAATAAAATTTTGAAAAATTTGAAAAATACGTAACACTTTTAAATAATTTAAAACGTAGATTTTTGTAACGGTATTTGACAAAAAAAAAATTTTATGAAAATTTTGAAAAATTTTGTTTACACTTT